>DVQO01000700.1:0-13908 GCA_018231785.1 Danaus gilippus | reverse complement strand
TTAAGAATAATCATAAATACTAATGAGGTTTAATAAGAATTGATGACGGCCTCAACAGTCCAATCCGTTATTAAAGCTGGTAGCGCCGATATATATTTTATACCTGTGAATTAATTTTTGTTAAAATAATCTTTCCAATTTATATGTATGTACTATGTAATTTATATGGCGCTTTTACGAAAGAATAACTTATCAAATCTAAAAAACCTTAAATCCATTTTAGATTTAGTACAATGATCACGTATGTAACAAAAACAAAATAATTTACAGTCACATTGAAAACCTATTATTTTAAGGCGTTTAAAACATGTTTGATAATTAAGCTACACATTTTTTAAATATAATATTTTGACTTTCTTTTGTGTACTAAATATTAATTTGTGTCTATTTTGAAGAGCTATATCCAGAAAAAAATATATCATACAAGCATTTCGATATATGATATGTAGCGGAGAATATATTTGCAGTCGTATTTCTTTTACTTCAGTGTTTATTCTTGATAACCAGTCGTAAAATTTTATTTCAATCGCAGCTACTATATAATATGTATAAAAAACTGAAGGATAAAGTCGTCATTATTTTTTTAATAAAAATGAGACAAAATAAAATTGAAAGAGGTTTTTTTACTTGTATACTTTATTTCACTTCTTATGTTTAAATTAGTAAAAAATATACAATTTTCTTGAATAAAACAGGAACAAAAGAAATGAATAGATTAAAAGTTATTTTCAGAACCTGCCGATAATAGCGATAATTATCAGTAATGAATATTTTGTATTAATTAATATAACGTAGACTTTAATAGAGGAAAAAGATCATAAAAAGGAATCAATCAAATTTTAAATCAAAATAGACAAAGGGTCTTTTAACATTATTTTACAAAGACTTAAATTTGGGTGTTTTTGTACACAAACATTCCATAAAACCCGGAAACGAGAATATTAATATTGGACAAAAAAAATGTCAACATAGATTTTCTTTTAAGGGTTCTATGTTTTGGTATTATATTTACGTAATAGTTAATTATTCATATATTATTTAATGAATGACTGTTTCTTAGATTAAATCGATTCAGGTTCCAACATAGCCAATTATACTAACATAGTTTATTTTTAAATAATAATAAAATCATTTATTGGTATTGATGTAAAAAGATAAATTCATAACTATTAATTGCAAATTCGCTTATAACAGATATTATAAATAATGTATTATTGTAAAATAGTAAGTTTAAAAACTTTTTACGAGCTTAGCGATGTTTCATAGTGAACAGAAACCCAATTTAATATTTTGCGGGAAATTCTTTATGAATATTGGAGCCGATATATGGGATATATGAGCGAAAGTCTAGGAGATTAGGCTCGTAATAGAGGGCATACGTCACACGACATGAAGCCGAGGGCTTGCAATGCACAAAACGAGATTCGGATAGAATGAAAATTCCTGTATCATACAAGCTATCGTTTTTAAAACGAATTTGTTATTTTTGTATCAACAAAAGTTTTGGCAAAAAATTTATACGATTATTTTCGTTATTATTTTTGCTATCTTCATTTTGGAATATGACTTTTAATAATATATAGTCAATTATTATCGTCCATCCTTAACCCAATGCATTGGGCTATTTACTTGACGGTAATATATCAAGTCATGTGACCTATATTTAACTCGATTAAGCTGCAATGAATAGTAATAAACAATATGTTAAAAAACAGTGGTAATTTTGCCACTAGATATCAATTTATGAAAAATTTCTAGTTTCATATGGAAATTACTTGAATGTCAGTTTAAAACACAAATGAAATGATTTTTTATGATATACGCATGTGTTTAGGATTTACTTAGATAATGTTATCTGACATTAACGTTAAACAGTAACGTCATCTGAATCGTGGTAACCGAGTTTGTTGAACCCCCTATGACCTTCAGCTTGAATAATTGACGCCGGAGTTACGATTTTTTATGAGACTTTTGGGACTACTTTCTGATTTGTATGATCCTTATCATCTTTTCCTAATTTCTCAATGTAATCGGAAAATTTACTGTTATGCCATTTAGAACTGCTGGCAATTTTAATTACCGTTCGTTAAAATTATAACATAGATAAAAAGTGCTTTTATATTGTAACAAAATCGTGTAATATTGATTTTCTGACAGGGTAAAGCCTATCTGTGGTTAAGTCACTACAGCTCGTACATGGGCTAGCTCAGCCGGGGAAGTACCACCCTCTCACAGAAGATCGGCGTGAAGTTGTCATTAATGACTGCGTTTCGTCCGATAAGTGAGAGAGCCGATTGCACTTTCCCTTTTCCCACCTTTTCTGCCTTTTCCTTTTTCCTTCCCTTTCCTCTCTCTCTCCCAAAATCATGGAAGGCAACGCAACTGTAACATTTTATATGTTGCAGATGTCCATGGGCGACGGTGGCTACCTTCTACCAAGTCGGCCGTCTGCTCCTTTGCCGCCTTTGATATATATAAAATATATATATATTTAATTTAAATTAAAAAGTAATTTTTTGAGGCTGTGTTTAAGATATGAAATCTTTATAACCCATAAATCTACAAATAATAATTTAAAAAAATCATATGTGTCAATCACATTAAAATCAATAATAATAAAAAAGTTATTCATACATGCAGAAAAAGACAATTTATGTTATTTGGTAAAATTTTGAAAAAACTGATTAGAATATTTCATTTATTATATCTAATTAAGTTTATCGATACAAAAACCACGCATAAATAAAAATTATTGTTATTAACTCTCATTAATACCTTATATACTCTAGTATTCGAATCTAGAAGGTTAGTTCCAAAAATTTATTAAAGAAATATAAGTTTAACTCTCAATATAATTACACCCATAGACCTTCAAGTATCTGTATGTGCATTTTAAGACAAGAGCGCAGTTTTAAAAACACATTAACCCAGTTCAACTTTAAAATACTTGGAGTTTCTTTAAACGCTAACTTTTTCATTTTTTTATACAAGGCTTTCAACTAAAATACTATACATACTAAAAAAGTAATATTTATGTCTATTTCTTAAACTCCGGAATTAAAAAAATATACACAAATATTATCTTCTAAATTAATGATTTGTTACACGTTATGATATTTCTGACACAAGGAATTTCCTTATTCCGACCCTATCCCACTCCCAAAAAAATCTTAAAAAACATCTTAAACTTTCATTTAATAATACGCCTTTTATAAAATATTTCTCAAATTTAAAGTCAAATACTAAAGGCATCAGGAAACCAATGTCTATGTTTCTTAGAACTATATGTTTACTAAATCCTACGAAGGTGGAATTTCATTAATGTACAATACTCAGGTTAATTTTGATTCCGATGATTTCACCGTTTATTGAACGTGATACACCTGCATGAATAATGAATATGGCTCTGGCTTTAGTAAAGCCTTCTATTAATCAAGCGCAAGCCTGTTACAATACACAATAAGATGTTAACATAGATTGCTATCTTGCTATCGAAAATAAACCTTAAATATCTAAGCGTGAATTAAATTTTAAACTAATCCTACTTATCAAAATTTTCTCTATATGCAGCAGAACAAGAAGAATGAAAATGAAAAAGTAAACAATAAAGTATACAGTAAAATAAAGTTCAAAACAAAACTTTTAAATTAATTATTTTTAGTAGCTATTATTAAGATATTTAACAGTTATAAAACAAGAATCTCCGGTAGCCGCAAAACATATTTGGTAACACTGAATCCTGCTATTAAATTAGGTATTTAAAACTTCATACAAAAAATTAAGTTAATGTTGGTTCCTATAAATTTATTATAAGAATTTAAGTAAAAGTTCTTTAACAAACAAAACTACGTTTTGTCCATATGTATAAAAATTATATATATATAGTATGTCACCATAATTTTTCTTTACTCTGAAAAGTTTATGAATATTTTATTAGCACTGAATAGTAACATAACCTGAAGGTTTTTTTTTTAAATAAAAAAAAAAATTCTAAAATAAAAAAGAGTAAGCGCTTAGTGAGATCTAACACTTTCGCGAGTTTTATTCATTTAAAGGAAACTAATACTTTTCCGATATACTACGCGTGTTTTATTTTTGTAAATTAAGTGTTTAAATTTATTATTTTTCTTTTCTGCTATATTTTAAAAGCAATCACGTCTATTCACTTGTGCGTTTATTTTAAAAGCATTTTAAAAGCATTAATTGTTGTAACCAAGAAGCTATGAAAGAATCATTATAATATAATAAGGAAATTACATATTGAGATACACCTCAGACTCATGAAACTTTGTAAAACAAAAACAATAAAAAACAAATATGTAATTTTATTTTTTGAGTTTTTCAAATAAATTTTGACATAATGAAAAAAGTCTAAATACAAAAGTTTGAGATCTTTTTAGTACCTACAGCTTTGCCATATCACATTTTTCATAAGGACTTTTAGATTTTCCGAAAATCGAGAAGATCCGTTTTTACCCTTTATATCCACCCCAATATCCTTTCCAACCTCTGATCGCCCGTAAATTATTTATCCTTTAGTTTTTATAGTACTTCCCTCCTCTTGTAATGGGTTTCGGCCTACTATATTTTTTTTACTTTTATTTAATTTTAAATACTTCTGGCCTATTATATAAATTCTAAATTTAAAATTGAGAAAAGAGCAGCTTTTCACTTTATCCGTTCCATTTATTGAAATGAACCTCAAAAAATAATATATTTTTTCTACTTACCAGAGATCTTAAAAATAGGATTTTTTCTGTAAGGGAAATAATTTAATTTGATTTGTTTTTTTTTTAATTTTAAATTTATGAAAATACAAGTATTAAAATAATAATATTTCCTAACGAATACGTTGTACCAATTTTCTTGCCTAAATCATTCCGGAGTGTAAAGATAAAATATTAATTATTGCTGAAATGCATAATAAAAAAAAAGTAAAAACTAAGAAAGTTATAATCGTACACATACATAAACAACTAAAAATAAATATTAAATTAAATTACTTCATGTGATTGTCTTCACCACAATGTTCATAGCGAATTATCAAATTCTGTTCATATTTCTTACTGTCCTTGTACAGTTTTTATACGTACGTATACAAATTTTCGTTGAACATTTATTGTAACTAAATATCAATTGGGAAAGAAATTCTTTGAGGTCAGTGAGAGACGCAACTATATGTTAAATCGAGTCCCATTAGATAGAAGAAAGACCAAAATAGTACACGTTTATGTATAAAATATTTATTTATGTACCAATATATTTTTCCTTTCTTCTTCGTACCAAATAATACTGTATTGGCCGTATAGAAATCAATTGGTTATTGATATTTGATAAGTCCGCAGTCATATGACAGTTCTTCATGATTCAGAAAAGAATACTCAAAGTTGATTAAAATTTTAATTCATAAAATAAGACTACTGTATACTGCTACTATTAAAAAAAGTAGGTCATAGTTTTAACAATATATGCAATGAATTCGAATCTTTAGGCATGATTAAATATTGTGATCAATGTAGTCTTCACATTTTCAATTTCGTTTTTTCTAGCAATAATTTGATCACCAAGTTGCTGGTCACCTTAAATATAATAAATGAAATAAAAAAAACGAGACAAGATTTAAGCAACATTATTTGAAAGTAACATAGCAAATGGTTATCATTTAAACTTTTTCTATTTTTATAAGTTACTGATCAACTATTTTAAATATTAATTCAAAAATAAGGTTATAATACAAATATTCCTTCTATTTTATTATTAATCCATAAAGTATAAGCGTTCCATTTATACTTTATTCGTGTTAAATGTTTTTCAAGTGACTTATTACTGCATAGTTAATAAAATATTTTTAAAGATGCTAATTGTATAACAGGTATGGTTCATTTTGCAACAATGTAATAAATACTTATTTTTTGTCAAAAATTTAATAATGTAATATGCTATTACTTGTGCATTTATGATACTTACGATAAACATTTCCATTATAACTTTGTTTATTATGTCTTAAGTTCTAAAATTTACTAATATTTAAAGTCTTAATTTTATATCCAAAAAAAATCTCTTTTATTCAACATATTTCATTAGTTTATTAGCTGAATTGAACTACTAAATAGATTGAGGTACTTTACAAATATATTTTAAATAAGCATACTTAATCTTAGTTCCCGAGTAAGGATTCAGGTTCTTAAATGATGATGTAACTTTGCTTAGGCTATTTAGATAAGAATATTAATATTTATTTGTTTTAAACAAAAACTCAACGAGTTAGTAATTTCCAATACTTTAATAATAGATATTAATTCTTATTACCTATGAGAAAATTATATGAATCAGATATTCATTTCAAATGAAATTTTTGCTTGTGAACTTATTCAAGACTAAACAATTCTGTATAATAAGTAATCATGTATTGCATATTTTCTATTTTATAGACCAGGTTTCAATTAAAAATAAAAAATCATGAAGGCGGATAGGAGGTAAGCAATAGCGTATATGGAACTAAAAATCATGTGTTAGTTTTCCAGGTCAACGCCAATTCGAATCGGAACAGTGTAAATACATTTTTATCCAAGAATAGATCTATTTTAAGAAGAATTTTATTACAAAATTTGAATTTGTTTTTGTTAAATATTGACTTGTGTGTATACGTTTGTATATTTATATTCAGGCTAGACCACATGGGCGGTGAGTCATATCTATGGTAAGTATGTATATGATATGGAATAGTAGATATTAAGCTTTCCAATAAAATTATCTATTTAATGGTAGACACAACGATTTTAAAGTAATGCGAGACCATAACAATTATATAATAATTATATCTAAGATTATTCGGTGCTTGCATTGAAATGAAACTAAGGTTTTCGGATACTGCGCGTTTTTCATTATTTACAATGATCACAGGCAGACGAAATGAAAGTGTCTAACAGTTAGTCTTGTTATTTGCCATCTACCTCATACGAATTCTTAGTTTTCTCACATAATGTTGGGGATGTACACAGAATGCGCTAGCCGTGTCTTGAGACCTTGCAGTGGGGTAGATCTATACCCTCTAAAAAATAATTTTGAAAAACCAAAAGAGAATAATAATTTAGCTTAACTTTATATCACACGATATTACAAGTCAACTCATGCTTTTCGACTTACGCGAAAATGTTTTAGTTAACAAAATGAAAATATAAAATACTATTTTTACCACCAATTCAAATAATTATTATTAATTGTATGTGCAGTTGTATGGAATTTTAACTCTTTCCTTTTCCTTATGAAAACTTTGACAAGCATCAAATGCCGTTTGCAGAAAATTAATTGATATTTTTTCCACTCTGTGACTTCATTCATAAAGAAATTAAATTTTATTAACTCGTTTTACTTTCACTTTTGAGTAAGTGAAATTTTGTTTAGACTTTGAAGCCCTTAAATTTCATTTAAACAAAGCAATACAATACCTTTCTTTATAAGGCGGTTTGTTAATTTAAAACCATTATTTTGCGATAACTACTCTAATATTATTGATACTCATACAAAGTAGATCAACAAAAACAAAACAACAATTTTTTTCAATTTCTTATATGATTTTTTTTTTTTAATATTTGACAATCTTATAATCACTATTAAAAAGAAAACACTAATTTAGTCAAAGGTTCACATAAAACCTGCCTTATACACTCTTTGGAAGTAATTAATGAACTAAACAGAAACCAAATTCACTATGAAGTTCAACACATCAACGAATACGCCACCACAACAAGATTACTTTAACATCTCCCGTCCATGTGGGCAAAACTTTATTAAATCCACTGTGTAAGGGTTTTACAAACAGTACTATATGGTCAGATTCTTTTAATACAATTATAACAACGCATACATATATCTTCAAATAAAAAAGCTTTAAAAATAAATTCATAACAGACTTTTATACAAAAAACTGACTTGAAGTAACATCATTACAAACAAGAATAAATAAATGAATATTGAAAATAATAATCAGTAGAATGTCTTTAGTCGAATAATTTTATTTTATGATATTAATTTTGTTAATATAGGGATGAAGTAAATTGAATATGGATTTCAAATACCACATAAAAATTACATTTAATAAAGGCTTAAAATATATTAAAACTCCAATACGATAAGGTTTTTATAATTCAAAAGGAAACATTTTTAAATACTCTTAAAATATTTAATAGTATTTCAATAAATTACTATAAATCTTATAATAACACTAAAGTTGTTTCAAAATATCTAGTCCAGTAAAAAATATTTTGTATTAAAAATTAAAGTTTTGAATCAGACTAACAAACTTATTACATGGATATACAGACTCAAGAAAACTGGATCCTAAGGAACATGTTTTCTAAAACCCTACAGACGTATGAATTGAAAATAGCAACTTTATGTGAAGCAAATTAAGTTTCAACGACTGGGTTACTTATGCTTTATTATTTTTATTGATATTTAATTAACTTTAGTCAATATTAGCTTCATAAATAGTCACTTAAATAACTAGTCGTCTCAACCGTCAGAGAAACTAAAAGTGTTCATTAGTCTACTGCTTAAATAGTGGTAAAATAAAGTAATACTTTGTAATCTTATAAATCAAGTAAATAGTATGAAAATGGGACCAGATACTTCTTTAGACAGGAGAACCACGTATGTAACTTTTATTTAACATAAACTGGAATTAAGAAATGAAAACAAATAAAATTACAAATTCAAGTTGTGACATTTTCAAATAGAGTTTTAAAAAAGGCATTTGATTTAATAAATATAATGATTACACAACTACTGAATGAAGGTATTAATATCAAATCTATTTTTCTCTATGATCGTTATTTTCTGTGAGGTATTTTTTGGTTCACCGAGAAGGAAAAAGGGGTCAAGGAGTCTTATACATTTTAATACTTGTTAGGATAGTAGGGATGATGATATCCTTCGAAAGAGTCATTACCTTAGTAGTACAATATCATAAGTATATAAAAGACTCCAACTTCATTATATAATTTTAACTATATAGACATGAATATTATAATTAAAATTTAAGTTCCGTGAACAAAACATTCTATACAAACAATTGATTACAAAAATGTAAGTCAAAACTGTTTGTTTTGATATAATGAAAGCAATCAAATTAGGAAAAGAATTCGAACTGCAATCCAATGAGAACGCAACAGAGCCTTAAAACACATCAGACTCGAAGGATAGATGTCAACGCATCTGCCACAGGTCATTGCCGTGAATAGTCGGAAATAGTGAGTTATTTTTGTTCAATATTTATTGGACAGCAGAAGATTTACGACTAAAATTTTAATCTTGTAATTTAAACTGCTTTGTTCTTTACAAAAATCTCATTGAGTATTGCGAGGAGTACGTAAAGTTCGTAACTTGTGAAACAAATGCGCTTATATATATCAGTTTCAGTACAAGCTATTTTTCAGGAAAAAAAATATATTTCGTAGAATGTTTTGTTACTTACTCCGTTAATTTAATTCTAAAATCCAATTCCAAATATATTTAGATGGTTTTGGATTAACTTGTTTTATAATAAAGACGGATAGACTAAAGATATCAATTTGATTAAACCAAGAGAATTTATTAAAATAATACATATAATTTTCACTAGTTCTTGGAATGAGTAGAAAATAGCGAACTCTAAATTTGGGAATCACTTAGGTAAATTGGTTCTTTGGGTAGATATCACAGATTGAATTAGCCGCTTCATCGGCACGCTCCCGGCCTTATCGGACAGCAACTGTATTAATACTACCATAGTTTCTTTGGATAACTGAACGCTGACTTCAAGTTTTATTTTACTTAAAAACATTTTAAAAACGCTAGTTTCTCAGGATTTTATGGGACATGTAGAATGTGATCTGAATTACATAACATAATTTTTCTATCTCATTTTTATCATCCAATGACCAGGCCCACAGCGAGAAACAATCTTTTCATTGTCTAGTTTCCTCGCATCGCTTCCCCTTTCCTTCCTTTGATATTTGTTATTGAATTTATTTTGTTATTTCAATTACAAAGAAGAAAAAACTTGTAGATTCTAGCTGTGGTCAATTACTGCAGCTCGAACAGGGCCTGGCTTGACCGGGGAAGTACCACCCTCTCACAGAAGATCGGCGTGAAGTAGCCTTTAGTAGCTGCGTTTCGACCGATGAGTGAGAGAGGTGGTGGCCGTTTCCTTTTCTTTTCTTTCTCCCTTCCTCTTTTCTCCTTCTTTTCCTCTTCCTCTTCCCCAATCAATGATAGCAACACATCCGCAAATCTATGTTGCGAATATAGACAATCTGCTTGGTTGCCCTGTTTAGTATTAAAAGAAAAACAATAATTTATTTTACATAATAATACTTTTCACACATAATGAGAGTCTAATAAATATAACAAATGACTTCCCATAATTGTTTCCTTTGTTAAAAGTAATTTCAAGTTATAATTGGTACCATTCCCATTTAGATAACACTTTACGGTCACGAATTGCTCGTATTTAAGACTAACGGTGTTAAAATGTGAGACGTTATGTATGTGATTAAAAGAAAACAAAAAATGGAATTTATGTGTATAAAATGATTAATAAATGGTGAATAATATGTAAAATGTGATCCTGAAAAAATGCTGAATGTCAGTACTGAAAAACAATTTTAGCTATAACTATAATAGCACTCTCATGTTAATGAGGGTCGTTCAAACAAATCGCTCTCGAGAGAACGCTTTATTGCCAAGGGATTGATGATTTATCATCATGTCACCTCATCATTGAAAGCTTATTTGTATCGAATTAAAGAAATAAATAAATTCATGAAACGGGACAATTTACGATATATGTTGTTAAAGCTCGTTGCTAATATAATTACTGTTTAATAATGGTGTGAGAACTTATATTGTATCTGGCCCATAATTTAAATTAAAAAGCATGTTAAAACGGAGCATTTGTAGTAATTGGTAAGAATAATATGTGCTGTATGAATAACGATTTATAGAAGGTGACTATTACATTTGTTATTTAAATAACATTATAAAAAAGTTTTTCACATTCCATTAAACGTTTATACGCCCAACCTATCATTACAGACTTTAAACTAATATATTATATAAATATGTTAGCTTCGTACAGTAAATGACATTTCATAAAAGGGGTAATTCAAGCGTAAAGACTTAAATGTCAATTTTTGCCACATTTCATTTGAATACTGTGTTCATCAGTGAAATTGTTTTATATTTTATAGTCCAATATATAAAACAGTATTAATTTCTTGTAAGTTGTACTTTATGAATGTTTAGAAAAATAATTATTCTGTTACTGTTATAATTTTATTTCACCCTTTTTTTATACGTATTAATAGAATTTCTATTATAAAGAAGAAAAAGAACTCAATAGAATACTGCGATTTTGGTGGATTCAAAATCTAATCCATATATGTACATGGAAGAGACGATAATAACTCAATCAGTCAATGGTTGTAACATGTTTAGTTAATATTGTTTCCTTTCAACGATATAATTTAAAAGTGAAAGTAAAATTCCAGCAAGGCCGTCATAGAACTTTGAGAGTAAAAGTAAGTGTCTTAGTGAAAAGTATTGTTTTTCTTAAGAATTGTGAGTAAATTTACTGCCCCGATGCAAGGTTTAGTTGACGCCAAACATAGATTTAGAATATTTGACACTTATTGATGTGAGAAACATTCACAGCCTCAAACTCAGCAGTGTATAGCTGTAAGTCATTGGTCACTGTAACTAAAAAACTCAAAATCCTTCAGTCTCTAGGTTACGTTGCGTTTAAGTTTAAAGACGAATATATGCTACCTATGCTATGTATATGTTCTCAGTATACAAATTGAAAGATATCAAGACACTTTTGTCTAATATATTTTTTATCAAATAATTTTTTGGATATTACTTGAAACTTAAACAGATAACTATATTTAATAATAAAACACTCACACACAATCAAACTGGACCATATTTCGTAACCACTGAAAAAACTTGAAAACACATTTTCGTTCAGTTTCGGACTTCTTGAATAATAAATATCCTGGCTTGGCTCTTGCTCGAATTACTGAACCAAATTATTGAACACAACCTTTGACTGTTCAAAATAAATTTGCACAGTTGTCCACACTTACCAATATATCGTTGGATTTTTTAAATAAAGTATCTAGTTATAACACATTATATTCTATACTTTTTTCTTTTATTCCATTAGATAAAGAGAATAAGTAGCTTTGAAAGATTTGTTGCTGATTTTTATAATATTAGTCGGTTTGTATAAAGTAAAAGAATACTGAAAATTAATCAAAAATATTTTGACAATAATGTGATTAATTTGTATAGAAAACAATATGTTTAATGTAGATTTTAAATAATAATAATCAGCAAATTCAATATATAATTTGATCAAGTCTGTAATTTAAACAAATTATGATTTTTGTATTCTTTTTTTAGATTGTCGACACCAATTACGTGTATGACGTATATTTTTTTTGTTTGGATTGAATCCATGAGAGGATTTAAACAGGTTTTGAAACTTTTCATGTCAAATTATTACACTCAAAACCTGTAAATCTATTTTTACATACACTATTGTGGATTACTTCATTGTATGTACCGAATATACTGTGCACGTTTTTGTACGCATGAATGCCACAAATTTAAGACAAACCACAACATTTTTTATACACCAGTACTTTATGGGTATACATAGTTCTAAAGTTATGTGAAAACCGTTCTTACTCACCTATATATACATATGTATGTGAGCACTCAATTTATGATGTTATCCTACTTTGATACATACCATACTGATGATCAAAATATTTTTTTATATGGTGAATAAATTATTTTCAAACCTGCCACCTAAAAAATAAACATATATTACTTATTGTTATTACAATATAACAATCATCAATTTGTTCTTGGCGTTCCAAGCACTTCGAAGCAGCCCTAGTAGGCAGCCCTAGTAGTTGTAGGTAAGCGCTTACCCCTCCCCCCTCTTCAACCCTTTAAATCTTCGAAGAGCCCCTTGAACCTACACTTGGGTCGTAAGTCCTAGACCCTGTTGAAACTCCTGTCCCTGTATCGCAATGGACCCGGCATCTGCATGGTGAATCTATTGAATTCTAAGAAGTTTTATTTTTTAAACAAAGAAATCTGTTATTTTATATGTAATAACTCATAAATTATTTTAGAATTATTTTCAAGGATCTTAAAAAAAAAAATAGTTATCTTTCAGACATAGTTAATCTTGATTTTCAGCTAACACTCGTTATAGCATAATTTTAATGCTTAAATAAAAATGCAAATTACACAATGACTGTTTTATTTATTTTCGAAACTCGCAAAAGTTTTGATTGGATTTTAACCATTAATGGCATATTCACAGCGAATTGACAAAAACTCTCTTAAATGAACAAAAACGTGCACTATAAATTTCGATACAAATATGTCTTTAATTTTTACTTTACCAATTTCACCAAGTTACAACCAAAAAATTTGAACAACAAGCACAGTGATACAAAGTGTTGGAAAACATATCTTATGGAATTTAACAATAAGGGCAAATATCTAAATTTAGATTTACAATATTGTCCATAAATTAATAAATATAAGTTATAAGCTATTAAATAAAATAAAAAAATCACTATACCCTGTTTCTGAAGAATAACAACATCCTTCATAAAACTTAACAAAAAATATTTTGAGATAGACTTTATACATATACACAATACACATACATACATAATATATTGACTGATTTTCTCTTCCCACATGGCTTAATGAGTGGTATTACATCAATAATTAATGACATAACTCTGGTAATTCAGCACTGTAAGTTCTCTCTTTTTGCAGACGATTTAAAAATATACAAATTAATTGATTCTCAACTTGACGTAACCTTATTGCAAA
>DVQO01000699.1:0-13914 GCA_018231785.1 Danaus gilippus | reverse complement strand
TTAATGAAACAACAGTTAAAAAGAAAGCTACAGGTATTAATAAACATTATAATTTGACACGAACGCCCTGACATACACACACACACACACACACACACGCGCGCGTGCACACACTCACAAATCTATTTATAGTTTTTTGCATAAACGAATTCGTTTTATTTCCAGACGCAGGGTACAGTGGGTAGACCGAAAAAGAACAAGGGGCAAGAAGTCGCCGGGGAATCGCCGCCGTCCACTTCATACGTAAGCCATCCCACAGTGAAACATGAGAGCGAATTAGTACCAGAATCGTACGGCTATCAGCAAGCTTACATGCCCGTGTATGACGTACGGCCGGCCTTCCCCTATGCGGCGCCACCCCGTGCTCACCCCCCACACCCTCACCCGCCTCACCCTCATCCTCCACCACCGCACACTCCCGCCATCCCAGTACACGACTACCGGCCTGATCCTTACGTCTTCGAGCCGCCATATGCACCGCGCGACCTCACTCTCCCGGACACGGCCCACAACGTACCTATCAACCTCAGCAGTGATGTTTCCCTCGATCTATCCACCGAGCGCACGGAGTGGCAACGTCGCCGTCCCCCGGACCCTCCGGCCCCGACCACCCGTCTTCCGCTGCCTGGGAAGAAGTTAATCTTGGAGACGTATCAGAGCGAGACTCAAGCCAGCTCCCCTCGCTCGTCACAAACAGACACGCGAGCCATCCACCAGCCGCCAGAAGAATTCCAGCGCACCGAATACTTGCCTAAGAAGATGCGCGCCGCTGAGATACTGGGCGGTAAGTTGGCGGCACCGAGACAGGTCGCCGCTGCGGACGCGTCGACGTCATCATCGACAGGGGCGGAATCGGCACGTTCCGAGGTTGCTTTTTTAGAGGATCCAAAAAACTTAACGAACCGGTCCAAAAGCACCGCCGCGGCGCTGGCCCGGGAGGAACAGGAGGCGGCGAGTCCGACACGGTCGGTGAAGGCTCCGACGCCTAAACACAATCGAACTAAACTGAGAAAATCGGCACACATGCGAACGAAAGGGCCGTCTCCAGAGGGGAACGAGCACGACCCCCCCGCGGCGCCCGATACCTGCTGTGGTATTAATGGGATCAATATCATAACGGGAATGATCTGCGGGGAAAAACATTCTGAGATACTGAACCGTGAACGAGTTATTAGCATCTGTAATATCGATAAACACGATTTAGACGATTATCTCAATGAGGGTAATAGTCAGGAACACGAAGAAGAATTGATGCAATACTTCCATCATCGCGATGGTGATACAGATGTACCAGCAAAACCCAATCAGAATGATAATACAACGACTTTTTTAGAAACAGGTCAGGACCCACACGACGAACATAGTCAGGGGAAGAGTGAAAAAATATCGCAACTGCGAGAACTACTAGCTAAGAATTTGAAAAGTGGGTCCAATACACAGAATTTATTATTAAATCAAGAAAAACAAACTCCGATTAATAATAACCATGAAACACATGTTAATAAGAGTTCAATATCGGATGGAGCATTTAGGCCACTAAACAATGTTATGGAAATGATTAACGGTTCCAATAGCTCAAACGAAAATGAAAATAATGAAAGGAAAAAATGTGACAATATTCCAAATGAAAACGGAACATCCGCTTGTGCTCCGGAGAATTCACACACTCAGGTAATGACTACCGCCACTGGGTCTCATCTTTACAATGGTAACTGTCATACGGAACCACAAAGTCCAACTACCAGAACGCAACAATACGATTTTGTACCAATATCAGAAGGATGTCATTCTCCTGGGAATTTTAATTCGAAATCTCCATTGGGCTTTGGACAACGAGGGCACAGTCCAACGAAAACAAATAAACCTATAATAATGGGTGGTTCCTTGCAAACATCTCCGATTTCACATAGCATGGCAGCAAGTCCTTTTGTCAGTCCAAGAAATACCCCGGTGCCAAGGTCACGCTATTGTTCTAGACCAATACCTAAACATAACAATAGAAAGAGACGTACCATTTTGTCACTCGGTGTAAATGAGACTGGCCCTAAACAATTCGCAATACCAAATGATCAGAAATTCCTACCGAAGTCTTCTTTGGGTGGGCAGAATATAAAATATTTACAACCAATGTCAGCACCTCCATCGCCCAACCTCCTACCACACTTTAAACAACAGATGATACCGAATTCCGTTCTACCAAATGGTACAAGTAGTATGTGCTTTGTGTCAAATAACTTTCGAGAGAATGTTAATGGTGAAATGCCACAACCATTATCAGCAGATCCCTTGTCCAGTGAGGTGAGCCAATTTTTTCAGGAGGCTGCAACGGGTTATAGAATAGCTCATGATACTTCTTTTAGATCACAATCGGTACCATTGAAACAGGCAACCATAAACATTGGCTTATTAAGCTACAACAATACACCAGTCGGTTCCGTCCCACCTACACCAGTACCGAATGAGTTTTGCGATTTTGGTTCTTTAGCTGACACTTGTGATATATCTAGAGCTGGACTCAATCCTGAGACCCTAGATAAAATATACGACGCTATTGATAGCAGCAATGACGTACTTAACGGTGGCACGAGTAATAACATATTAAACTCCAGCGACACCCTAACTAACGGTTGTGATCCTTTACCCGAGCAACAGATTCTGATAGATGAACAGTTAAGTTCACTTATACCTAGCGGGGAAGAATTGCTTGAAAGGAGCTCCCTTATGACCAGCGGAGAAGACTTACTCGACAGGGGTGAACAATACAATGAGTCGTTTCCCAATGACTCGACGGCTTCAGAGAATGTGGAAGAGTTCTTGAAACGTACAAACAGCATAGAATTTGATTTATCTGACTTGGTGACAGGAAAAAATAAATACTACTCATCACGTTCCGTACCAAGTACCCCATTGCCTTACAAGCGAGCTGCTTCGAACTTACAAATAGATCCACGGAACGCTAGAGATCTCTTTGCTACTGACAATTATTCCAGTGTAACGAACGGTATATCTTCAAAATCTGTGCCATCTACACCACAATTAGCTGAAGATCGCAGTGTTTTCAGTTACACCAACAGAGACTTTCTCATTAACGGTAACTCGGTGGACATGTGCTCTAATCAGATTAGGCAACCGGTTGATAATGACCAAGCCTTGACGTCTCCACTTGAGGAAATACTAGGTCCCTTAACGCCAGCCGCAGATCTATTGGCTGACCTCGACAAAATAGATACAACTCCATATGTTGACCTCTAGTCGGCAAATCATTATCACCAGTTAGAAATAAGGTTAGCTTCATTTTTGTACAGCCTGATATCACGTATTGGATATCTTATAGAGTACAATGTTTTATATATGCCTTCAGTGAAGGCAACAATTATTATTGCAACATATAGTTCGAAGAAGTATCGCACACTCCCATATATTTGAGTCAATACAATGCACCACAATGATGTGATAGAAATGTTTTTTAGCGAAGTGATATCTTCATTTTACTAGACTAAGTAAATAACAATGAGATTTTTTTCTTTTAAAATTTATATCACTAATTAAGTACGATTCGAAAGCAGTAATTTTCTGTAGGCCTATGATAGAATTTATTTTAATTGAATATTGGAAATCGCAAATTTTAAATAGAAAGATCGTAATATGAATGTAGTTACTTTTTAGTTGTCGGGGCCAAATTTAATATTTGAATCGGTAGAGGTCGTGCTTCATGACAATATGTAAGCTCATTGTATAATAATGTTACACATCGAAATTTTGATACTTAATGTATGTAGTGTTTAATAGTTTTATTAAAACGTAAATCGCTAGCTGATGTATACCTTCTGAATAATATGATTAGCTACGTGGATATAATTAAGCAGACCAATCCGTCACGCAAAGCGTGCAACGCGATCTATTATTAATTGGTTTTCTTAAGAAGAATGTATATTAGTATATAGTTTATAAAAATGAATTTATTGTAAGTCAGCACAAAGATTTTAATATATTTTATTATCGAATAGGAGTTATTCTCTTATACGCTAAATTTATAAAATCGCATCTGATGTGATGATGAATTATAACACGCCCTATACGGCCGCAGTGAGCTTATGTGAATATCACATTGAAAATTATTATTATATTGTTGAGATCGTAGAAGAGTCGGCTGCAAAACATTTTTGTTAAATTAGTATTTATTGAAATCATTTGCACAGCATCGGTTGTATTGAATACGTTCAAATTCATATCGGTCGACTTCCTCGTTTCCGGTCAAGATAGACCTTAAAATATCGGACTGTTATTTTCAATCTAATTGTTAAATATTTTGTTGATGCTTCATAAATCATTATAACAAATATTTTTACATTATCTACAATCTAATAAATTTTTTATAAATCGTTTGACATTAAATTGACGTTTTACTTTAATTTATTTCCTAGTAATTGTGCCTAAATTGATACGATGAATTAAATATGCAGGCTTAGTAGTTCGATCGTTAACGCTAGTACAAATGAGACACTGATTCGACAGGGATATACATAAATGTAAGTGAAACCGAAGACTGTTAAAAGTTTATAGATATTTTGAATCGTGAAATAACAATTTCCAATGTTGTCTCGAAGTAAGACGATATAAACAGCTGTATATTCCAATTTGGTACAATTTACCAATATAGTCTTGTACCTTATAATTCTAAGTGTACTGTGTCAATGTTCATATATTATGATGTTAAAAGTTAGTGTTTATGAGGTCTTATTGAATTATAATATGCCATACCTACATTTATAGGTTAAGGTTTTTAATAGTTGAAACATTTTCAATCAGACCTCTCAAATTAGTTTAGTATGTGTTTTGTAAATAATTTATGTTATTTTATACGAGACTTTTACTGTATAACAATTTTTTTTTATCACTGACTGTAACAACCATCATACGTCTAATTTTTTTTAATCGCATGTAAATATACCAAGTATTTGGTATACTTGTATTATTCAAATAGAAATTATAATTCAACATTATAATACAATAATTCAATTATAATTATACAACATGATTTTTTAATGCAATTAATATTCCAATTTTAATTTCTCATTAACATATTATATTCACTAAACCAACTCACTTATGTACAAAGTAAATTAGTTGAGTACGCGTGAATTTGTATTGTTTAAAATCATACATTTAATGCAAACACAAAATACATGTTAATAATAGTTATCTAACAAATTTGTTGTAAAAAACGATTCAATATATTTACATTGTCAATTACGTGCAATTGTATAGGTGAATCAATAAATCCACAGTGTAAAACTTAAAAAAAAATATAGCTACATTGTCATAGTTTTGACAATTAAAAACTTAAATCAGCCATATGATGGAGATTTGTTACTATTTGTTTTGTAAATATATAAATTTTGTAGACGTATGAGAACATGACACTTTTATTTTATTAAAATTATGTTGGTTGTTTGATTATTATTGTTTTTATTTCTAAATATTTTTATGAATGTATGATATTTGTATAAGGTTTTAACTATATTTTAAGAAGATATCCATGTTGTTGATTAGTATTATGGATGTTGATTTACACCATTTGCTATGCAGTGATAATAAATGGTACCATGGATCTGTTATTTCATTTACATTAGTAAACTCCATCTACATCACAGACTTTTTTTAAAGTTTCCTTTATATATTACACATAAGTTAAATATACTAGATAAATTAATTTTAGTTTCAATAATATTACACACATGTTTATAAACAATAAAACTTTATTTATAAAAAAATGTTTGCTTAAATACAAAACTCAATGAGTCATGATCAAGTAGAAGTTTTCCCATATCTCTCTAAGAACCAATCAAACAATATAGGATCATCCTCATGGGAATAATCGGAGACATGAACACTTTCTTCAGGATGCCATTCAAATAGTAAACTGATCATTGGTAAAGATTGTATGTTGTGTAAACCATTTGAACCATGCTTCCTCTTTATTTCCCTTGCAAGACATCGCTTCACAAAAGTAAAAAAATCATCCAAGAAATTAAAGCAAACACTCGGATCCCAAAATTTCTAAAAATGAATAATTAAAAATTATTTATCCATTACAATATACAAAGTAAGCATCTTGAACAAATAGATAATTTTAGTTATGTGACTAATTTGTAAATACAAATCTTAAATATACTTATTATTTGAAAAATAATGCATACCTTTGAAATTTTTGGTAAATCATTAACTCTGTACGTTTTTAATTCTTCAACTATACCACTATCATTTCTACAACCGCACAAAATTGTGTCTACTCCTGTTAGAAATGATTGACACCACCATTTGATTGTTTTAAATTTCCTGAAAATGATTTGATTATGTAACATGAAAATGAAACAATAAGTACAGAAAATTATCTTAAAATGAAATATACTTGAAATTAAATTCTTGTCTAGAAAACTCAATATGTCTATTTGTTTTCAGCTCTACAAAGTTCTTTGTGGACAAATACTTAAGAACCTCTTGTGGGTTTTTGCTGCTTGGCGGTAAGCTCACATGTGACTGATCACATCTTATGCCATCCATTTCCGCTCCATAGACAATCTTATGCCTATTTAGATTTGTTGTAAAAACCAGTGAAAACTCTTCAGTTTCATCAACAGGTCCACTTGGATCGGGCGGTTTGTCAGGGTTATCTGTGCAAAATAATAAGTTTTAATGACCTTATAGAAACAAACTCCCCTGTACATCTGATTTTTTATATTTAGAATTCAACATAGGCTTAATTTTTTTTTTGGTACTCCATTTATAAAGCCTTACCATCACTTAAAAATCTTGTAATATTTGTTAGACTTTATTAAATCAATATTTATAAGCTTCAATCTCTTTCATCTTCTCATCCTGTTTCCTTTTGTAAGTGCTTATTAAGTTATTCTATAAAAGCAGAGGAAAATGTTTTTGCCTAGAGCGGTAATGATTATTTGAATTTTTTTAGCAGTCATATAACCAAGTTTTCACATAATATTAAATAAATCTCATTTTACAACATCATTAGAAAATATAATGATAAGAATTTATTTATGGCACAAGTTACCCACAGGTTAACAGACATTAATTCTTCTCAACTTATCTCAATTATGATGAGCAATGTAAGGCAAACTTTATATATAAATATAACTAGAATATAAAAGTAAACAAAGCAGACTCACCAGATTGAATATATTGTTCAAATTTAAAACCCCAGGATGTGAAGCAATTATTAGCCATCGCAATTTTTTGCTGCATTTTTTCTTCTGAATACCTTGCACATAAATAGATATTACCTTTATACAATATTACAGCTATTTTCCAAGGTTCTCGTTTTTCATACGGAGTACATGCAATACAAGTCAGTAAGCCGCGGTAGCAAAAGAATTGAGCACTCTCCAAATCGTTGTGTACAGGTAAATTAAGCAGTCTCTCATTTTCTAACAAAAATTTTAATAATTCTGTTAGTTTAACGTCTAAGTCAGGTGGTTTACGTTTGGCTTGTTCTATTCCCAAGTTTAAATCATAATTAACATTCTTTTCTTCAATACTTTGTACATACTTAAGATTTTCCAAACCAATGTAACCTATAATCTTAGGCTTTGCAAAATTTGGAAATTGTCTACGATATATACTCTGATGTGTTAGTAATTCTGCCATTATAAACCTAAATTCAATGAATGAATATAATTTGAAACTATCATCATACGAAGCGTATTTGTAAAATTTCAATGTGCTGTTCCATAAATATTTATATGTACATTAAATAAACTTTTTTCAATGACAATTGACAGCATGTAATGACATTAAAAAAAAAACTAAACCGCAGATTATACGAGTCTTTAGATTATAGTGTGATACAAGGTAAAGCCGAATGAATGATCTACATTTACACTTAATAGACTTGATATTTTGACATAATAAATATTTCTTTTGTGGTATTTTAGAAACTGCTGGTATTACCTGGACGATATTTGTTCCATTCCAAGTACTTCGCCGACACAACGAACTTAAAATAAACATTAATAATTTTATATTTAGTTACACACCTAGAGCATTTACATTAATTAAAATAACAGATTACAATTTCACGATAAATAGTTAAGATGTATCTTGTAAGTATCATTTAAGTTTGAAGCTAACTCCGCCTGTAGATTTGTCAATTAGTGAAGCAATTCGGGAGCGTAAGATGGGAATGTCATTCCCGAACGTTGGGCTTTCAAATTCAAAATGTTGAAAAACAAGTTTTGTATGTCGTTGCATCGATAATATTTATATCAATAGTTGTTAAGACTCCACCATGGAAGCTAATAATCGCTTCCATAAATGCAGACTGTGTTTAAAGATCGGCGATTTCTGTTCAATATTCGAAAAAGATGACACGATTAAATTATCGGAAATGGTTATGTCTTTTGCCAATGTCCAAGTAAGTGTTTTATTACATTATTCATCATCACGTACTTATATTAATTAGCATTATATGTTTTTGTTAACTTTATCGTAGACAATCTCAATAGATTGTATATATATTAATTTTAATAAAAAACGTTGAAAGTATTCATTTAATAATCAATAACAGTTTATGAATGTTAGTAATTTAAAATTAATCTGCTGCTGATAAACTCGTAAATGTTGAAACCTGAAACCGCTTAGTCCCGATATATTGTTTCATATTGTATTATATATAAATCGGTTTTATTGAGTTTAAGTACAAAGGTATATAGGTTTAAAGCTAATGCCACATTATACAAATTCCGAATGTTTTACATTTTTAGATTCATGAAGGAGATGGTCTATCAGATCGGGTATGCACAGCTTGTATGGAGAATTTAAGTACTGCATATTTATTTAAACAGCAGTGTGAGAGAATTGATGCATTGATGAGAAAATTTCCAGGTAGGTTAATCATTCATACATTTCTTTATTCCCAATACTATAAAATGAGATATTTAAATCTTAGCCATATAATTTACAGATGCCCAGATTGATAAGTCAGAGATCACAAATTACAATGATGTATACAAACAGGAATTTACGATGCATACACAATATATTAATGAAGAAAACGATGAAAATTCAGTCAAAGCAACTCATGACTCAAGCCTTGACTCTAGACTCAGCCCTTGTTTTGAAACAAGCGATGAGACTGACAGTGATATAGATTCAGTTAAATGTGTTTATTGCAGTCAGTCATACAATTACGGTGCGCATACATGTCATGTCACTTGTACGATTGAACACAATGAACTCCAACAATCGAGCAGCAATGAAACACTTGTAGCCACTGATTTAACACCAACCAAATCAAAAATGCCCGCCATAGACCTGCAAAACGTCAGTGTCTCGTGTGTATTGTGCGATGAAAAATTTCAAAGATATGATGCTTATGTTGTACATTTAAATAAATGCACCACTAATGTTAAACTTCATCATTTCGTATGTCCCGTCTGTCATGATATGTTTAACGATAAATTAAGGTATCTAGATCATCTGAAAGTAGATCATTTCAAAGAAGATGAATCAATGTCAAGTGATCCTGGAGTTGACTGTGTTGATTTTTCACCGATTGTCGTTAAGACAAGGAAACCTCTGGCTGTTAGACGACAAATTGGTTGGTCTGTCGAAGATATATACCAAGAGATAGATTGTCATAAAATAGAACCAAAACCAAGTCCAGCAGCCAGTCCATTGAAGAATTTCTTTTCGAAGTTGGGGAATGAGTGAGTTACATGGAATGTTGCATGTTTAAGACTTCACTCAACATGCTCAAATCTGCTTCATGGGAATGCTCTAACATACTGCTTAAGTAATTATTTACTATATATATTTATGTGGGATCTTTAAAAACTCTCTTATTAACACTTAATTATTTTTGGGGTCTCTTTTTTAAATACTAATCATCTGCATATTATAAAATTTAAATATTTCTATTTAGGTCTTTCAGCAGTAAACAAAGTACACCTAAGAAGGTCAGTTTTCGTAAGTTTATTGAAAATGGTAAAGCAAAGACCGCTGTATATCTACCATTTAAGAAATACATTCAGAATTATAAACTTAAAAAGAAGATGTCAAACTACAGCCCTATTAATTCCAAGCAACAAATAACGAGCACAATACAAGCTACCATTCCAGAATATGTGTCAGGTTAAAAAAAAAATAATTTTTAATTCAATATAAAGAGAAAAATTCTTGATAATTGTTAATAATAATTCTTCTTCTTCTTCTTTTTTAGTTAGTGGCGTTTCCTTATAGATTTCGCCAATGTCGAGTAATAAGTAACTTTAAGAAACGGTCAGATTTAAAACCATGTATGACACATGTATAAAAAAAAACAAAAACAAAAAAACTAATAATAATTCTCTAAAGTTCAAATATGTATTACCCCTCACCAGACCCTTAATTTTCTTTTTGTTATATAAATAAAGTATCTCGCTTATTATTTAATTGTTAAATTGATTGCAGACAGTGATTACGGCTCACCAAGTGGAACATCAGAAGATTCCTGGAAGATGAAACAAACTTTGATATGTGCCTGTGACAAAAAAATCTTCATGCTATCTGAACACATCCATGTGAGAAATATATAAATATATATAAACAGTATTTTATAATATTATACTTAAGGAATATTTGTTTATTACATTAACTTTGAATTAAAATTACATACTTCTATTGTGTATAACTCATATGTATATGTTTCATTGTTATGGTGTGAAGAAATGGATACAAAGAATATAAAATATGATTCATATATTAAAAAAAGCATTAAATAAAATCTTGTATCAATTGGATCAATTTTTCTTTTGCAGGATCGTGACAGGATAGTTGCAATGATAAATGAGCTAGGTGGAGTTGTAGCTGAGAATACTAAAATGGAGATGTTGGCAACACATTTTATTTCAGTGTTGCCAAATGATACATTCACTGGCATGATGGTTTGTTCCTTGGCCACAGGAAAGTGGCTACTGCATATCAGCTTCATCTATGATAGTTTTAGATGCAAGAAGTTTTTACAAGTAAGATTTATGATATGATATTGATCTTGTTGTCTAGTTTGGTGATCAATTCAACCAAAATTGTGGTACACTAAAGATAACAGAAAAATAGTAATGACAGAATCATTTCATTTCAAATACATCAATAAAATAATGTTATATTTTTTGGACTTATTACTTATAGCATAAAATAAATATATGGTAACTGGAATATAATGAATTAAATTTTTATCAATCAATTTTACACTTGTGGTACTACACAACACATTAAACAATTAATTATTTTATAGGAAAATATGTATGAATGGATGAGACATCCGAAAATATTAGAAATTGATAATACCAGCGTCGAAATTGCGAAAGCAGCTGTTTTCTGGCAAATGGAACTACAAACCAAGAATTCTAAATATCCATTTGAAGGAAAACAGATTGTTCTCATCATGAAGAAGAAGTATAGACAGTACTATCACATGATATTCAAGAGTCTTAAAGCGAAACCAGTCACTTATGATCCAAGGTATCACTCTAATATATATATTCGTCTATTTAAATAGTATATCGTCGTTGTCATCAACCTATCAGAGCCCATTGCTGAGCAAAGGCCTCTTGTCACATGGAGAAGGTTTGACCATTAATCATCACACTTGCTCAAGACAGGTTGGTGATTTCAAACTTATAATTGTGAATTTATAAGTCCAGGTTTCCTAACGATGTTTTTCTTCACTGTCTGTCCATGGTGTTTAAATTTGATCTCTTAGAAAGTATATATGACTCGGAAAAATCACATTGGTACTTGCAAGGACCAAACCCGCGCCCTCGTGCACGAGAAGCGCGAACTTGACCACTAGGAGGCCAACACTGACTTAAATAGTATAGACATATTATATACATGTATTTATTAACTTTATTTGTATTCCAGAACACCTGGAAGTTGCTGTTCTGCGGACTATTGCTTTGTCGATATGAAAATCATTGAAAGAGTCAAATTGCGTTTTTTCTTTCATCACAATGTCCCAGTATTTCCTTACCAGTATATTCTGGTATACCTTCTTAAGAGAGGAAAAGTGGATGATGAACACAAATATTTACTTCAAGACTGTAGTAAAATCAAAAATGAAGATTTTTTCTTTAACAATACTTATTAGATTATATATGATGATTAAATAAATATTTTGTTAAGTAAATAATTATATTCCTATAAATGGAAAGTTAGTTATGTTTCTATCTTATAATTGTTATACAATTTATATTCCAATTAAAAATATATGTATATTTACAAATAAAAAAATTTATAAACATTCAAAGCTTTTATTCATTCCGGGGTCCCCTATTTGGGGCTTTCGAAATATTTCGTTGGTATTTCATTTGTAGGATTTTTACTTTTTGACTTTACCTGAAATTTAATAGCTCATGTTTGTCTTATATATCGAAATTCGTAAATGTAAAGAGAAGTATTGGAAATATCTATTCATTTAAGATGGCGTCAAATAACCTTAGTATATAAAGTCCAAACAGCGATAGTAATTATAGTTGTGCCTACCATACCCCAGATTTGGTCGGTACTAGGAAATACGTTGGCGTCAATTTGAGATATTTTTTCGTTGTCTTTACAACCACAGAAAGATAAAACGCAAAGAAGCATTCTGTCTAAATACTAACTATCAAATTTGATAACTCGATGACCTTATTAGTATTGGCAAGTCAATGATGTATTTTTAAAAATATTTATAGAATATTATTGTTGCAATAAATTTTTCATACTCACTTATTCATCAGCAGTTTTTGCTCAGCTTATAAAACACTTGACATCCTGTTTTTAAGTAGAAAATAAAATAAAAAAAAACACTCAATGTATAAAAAAATCTGTTATCTGTGGGAATTGACAACGAAATGAAGATATTAACATTATTCTAGCCGGCTCACTAAAGTCAGCCCCGCAAAAATGATTTTTTGGCTATTTTTGACCTCTTAGCTTTTGAGTCGTTTGTTCTTCATTGTACGCTATTGATGTTTGTCTGTTTGTTTGGTCTAAAAATTATAATTAAAAATCTACCTTCAAGTTTGCTTCCTCTATTGCAATTTTTAATATTTTTCCATCCAATGATGACCTTTGATTATAGAATTTTGACTGTTCTTGCATATTAGACGTTTGGATTATTTGTTTGATTCCTGATTTTAATTCGCAGAATATATTTAAGCCTATTAGAGTTTCATTGATCATTTTGATGCACGTATTTGACACAGTATAACTTTAGGAATGTATATGCAAGACACACTGATAATTCTAAACAATAATAAATTAAGTAGTTGAGTTTAGGTATTTTATTTTTATTAGGTCAATATTCTGATAAATATATAAAGCTAACATACCGAGTATCATATAATGGGACAAGTATCACAAGTGCGCTCGAAATCAAGATGTACTCCAATTAAATTAAAATCTCGAAGATAATATAGCATCAGTAGTCTAAATAAACATAAACAAAACTTATTAGCGGTCATTGATAACATGAAAAAAGAAAATATGTGTTAATCAATGAAATTAGAACACCTTCCAAATCTTTGCATTAGGTCAGGGGCGGATCTACTTAAAGGCTTTTTGGGCTGCAGCCCAGGGCCCCGCGAATACGGAGGGCGCCCAAATGAACCGAAGTCCGAAACCAATTGACGATATTGTCAGTAAAAATTATCTATAATTTAAAAAATCCGATCATAAGGTTGGCAACACTACAACCAATCAACCTGTGTGTGCGTCTATCAAAAGGAACGGGGAATTCCCTGTCGTTTGTTATCGGTCGGTGTATTCTGTGTATTGTCTATTACTAAGGACTTCACACTGCTAAATGAGTGGCGAAATTGTGTTATTTTTTCGCATTCTGCTATTGCCAATTATATTGACGAATTGATATTTTTT
>DVQO01000698.1:0-13932 GCA_018231785.1 Danaus gilippus | reverse complement strand
AATATGAATCAACTATTTATTTGATTATTAAATTACTAATTAAATTGTTGAACAGAAGTTTTAATCTCATCATCATCAGTTTTAATCTAGACTTATAAATAATCATCACGATGTACCCGAACTAGCCGTACATGTAGGACCGGAAGTATTAATTGATAACAGTATTCATTTAGTAGTTCTGTACTGCATAATATATATTAAAAAAATATGAGAGGATAGGAGAGCGATAACCACATGAATTCAGTTGACAGAGAACATCAAGCCTCTTTTTTTGATCGCAACACGCGTTGGTGTGATTGATTAATCAATCATAGTTTTTCGAAGTATGTTTAGATCTTTTGTTTGTGTTTTATTCAGATTTGTTTTCACGATAAGTTTAAATCGAGAAAGTTGAAAGTTATTAATTACAGTTGGTTTTTAGTTTTGTGTAAATTTAATAAATGAACAGTGAAATTGTTTCGAATACTATTTTTAAAAAAGTTCATTTTGATCTTAATTCTTAAAATACGTATGTATATTGGAAATAATGAGAAATACAAATTCTTCATAATAAAAAACTTGTGACTTCAATGCAAATATTATATACTCTATGAAGGAAAAATTTTCTATGTTTAAAATGATCTTGAATTCTTTCCATGTAAACTCATAGTTTATTTTCACAGATGACCCAAAGGAAAACTAAAAAAGTTAAGAGGTATCTTGCTTCAATAACCAAGCACAAACAAGATAATGTTTTTTTACGTCAGCAATAAACATACAAAGAAACTTCTGTGCTTATAAACTAATTCATATAAATCCTTTCACTTAAAATTATAGTTGACTAAAATTATAATGCAATTAGCTAAGTATGACGCAAATGCACTGAGTTCCTTACCTAATATGTAATGTCAGAACTTAGTCCATTAGAGGGAAAGTTCAAAATCGTTAGTGCCATGTCCATGAAAATGGAACATTATACATTCTTGATTTTAATAAACGTCGAAAGATTGAAAATAAAATTTCAGTAGAAAAATGTAACAAATACAGAGGTTCAAACAGAATAAGAACTGTAAATAATAATTTATAAGGGCTTGTAATGAACAAGGAAAAAAATACTATCTTTTACAACGAAAAGCAAGCGTTTATCTTAAAATTTATGTTTTAAATTGAATGGTGTGAAACGTAACTCATTAGTTCTATTAAAATAATTATTATTTTCAATGTGATATAGTCTGATTTGGATAAATGTTCTTTAACTTGCATTTAACCAGAAGATAAAAAGGTCAATGTTTAAGAACTGTTACATTTGCTTTTTGATTTAGTGATTCATTCAGTATATAAGATAAATTACACATATACAAAGGCAAATTCAGGTATACCATTAAAAATTATACATTTCAGTTGATTCATAAAGGCCTAAACAATTAGAATAACAAAATAGTATTAAAATTATCTTTAAAAGTTCTCCACTTTATCTCTACTCCAAAAAAAGTATCACTTTCATCAAAAAAAGGAAAATGTATACTTAAATATCATCACTCAAGCACATAACTCATCGTCAATTACTACCAAATCTGAATATATCAATGGAACAACAAGCTATTTATTACGTTAATGGGACTTCACAGTATCAACATCACAAATGAGTGGATTTAAAATAAGTGGATCTTTTAAAAGAACAGGGAGATTCCAGAACAGTATTTATTGTTTCTAGGAAATGTAATTTTTCGTTTAATATCAAATATCTGAATGATTTAACAAAAAAAAAGGATTCCTTAAATGTACTAAATTACGTCATATATTTTTTGTTACTCATCAAAATATGTAACTTTATTTTTAGCCTAAAATGTACTTGTAGACCGGAAAACGACAAAAGTTGTAGATCGTATCATGGGAGATCTTTATCGTTTTGCTTTTTAAATGATTCTCTCTCTTGTTTTTCTTTTATTTAACATCACACTTTAATATATATATATGACCAAAATATCATTATGTTATTAAATAATTTTTAGGTTATGCCAGGACAGGAATAGTTCGAAGGAATTAAGCAATCACTTCTATTATCTTGTTCTTATATAATATATTCCGAGAGGTGCTTAAACATGACACAGCTTCTAAAATTTAAAATCAGCGACTTTAGTTTAACACAAGAAACACTAAAATACTACAAATGAAAATAAACAGACTCATTTAACGTGCAAACAATTCTTGATAATAGCTGGTGAAAATAAAAACAAGAAAGTGGCTATGTTGACAGCTTCATAGCCTCGAGTGCTTATTCTGTGTATCTTTCAATTTATATTCTTTCAGCGGCAGATTGGACTTCATTGAGCGTTTTTTCGTTTTGTTTCCTGATGATTATTTGAATATACTCTTAAAATCACGAGACTTTCAAATATCTCTCAAGGGTTAAACATTATTATCTTACAAATATGTCGAGGATATTATGATATCTTATTTATTTTATTTATTTATTTATTATTTATTTATTTAAGAATTTTTTAAACAACCTTAAAATGAAACAATATTTGCTTATATGGTAAACATTATTTAATTTTCATTTATATACCAACCTTTTTGTTACTTTAGCATTTTAATAGATTTATTTTGTATTTTTTTTTTAACTGAGATTACTTCAGAAGTACTGTTTATTGTTTGATTTAACCAGGTGTTAATGGAACTCTTTAATCGTTAGAGCAGTAGATTTACTGAGAATTGATATTAATTTTTTGAAAAAAAAAAAACATCTTTTTTACTTTTGTTTCTTTACATTATAAAGATACTTTTATTTTAAAAAATAATTTTTACTAAATATATATTCGAATGCTTTGGTAGCAACATTATAAATTCATCTAAATTTTCACGACAAACATAGGAAGAACATCAAACTCTACTAATTCTGTATCTGAATCTGAGTCGTAAATCTTTTGAAATCGGTCCCCATTGAGTACTCAGGGCGAATTGTAAAGTGAGTTAGTGATATATTAGTGATGACGACCCGTTACTACCTCACCTGATATTTTAAATTAATTATTTAAACTATTTGGTATCATTACTTAAACAGAGACGTATTTGATTACATTTTTTTTTCCGTGAAAGAAATGGACTCGATAAAAGTAAATGATAATAAAAAGTTTATTTATTTCCAAACCATGCTTGCTCTCGATAAAAACCAATATTTTAAAATAAAATCAAGTTTTCTATAGATATTTATAGATTTTTCTTCCTTCTCTTTATAGTAGAAGTCTTAGAAATGTGATCTGCAATATAAATATTATTTACTACAATGTTGATTTTGAAAAAGATGTAACCACTACAGACAATAAAGTAAAAGAATGGGGTTTATCAAACTTACAAGTATTTAAATGAAGAAAAATAATTGCCAAAGAGAATTACATATGTTATAAAAAATCAATTTAATAATTACAAAATGTATATTCAGACTAGTCATTTGTTTGTAAAGATTTAAACTTTAAGAAATAAAATAAAAAATTCTATTTGTGAACATTAAATTATAGTCGTAATTATTGTGTTGTTTTGATAATGATGGGTGCAATTAATTTTTTACTTGTTAACTTATTTTAAAAAATGTTAAGATAATGACAATTAAAACTTCGTTTTACATTTTATACATCTACTAAAGAACTTACTTATATTATGTGAAACTGATGTTGAAAAGAGTATTATTATTAATAAGTTATAATTTATTATACATGAGTGAATATTCTAGTTAATGCTTTCCTTGTAAAATTTCAATAAACTGCCGTCTGGAAGTGAAAATCTACTTTACCATGTTTGGTAATATCTACTTATAAGTTATATATACTTTCAATTCTTTGAATTTTATAACTACGCTTATTCTGTAATAAAAAAATTGTAAGCGCTTAATAATAAAACAGATTCAAAGCTATATAAACATTAAGGTTAGCTACAGACGGAAGACAAAAGGAAAAACCAAAAGTACTCTAAATTATATTCCATAAATAAATTAAGCCTTTACAATAAAAACGAATTTGAAATAATTATACTGAATTTATTTAATTCATAAGTTACTACTAAGGGTTCTTTACAAATCTACATGATTTTTCTGTTTGTCTGAATTTCACATTGGTTAATGTATTGTATTACTGAGAGAAACAAAAAGAAATGATTCCTGGGTATTAATTTATCATTCTTTATAAATGTACATAATTTTTTAATTCTCGAAATTTTTAATCAGCTCATTTCTTGTATTAAGATGAGAAAAATTGTCATAAAGAATATTATTTCTTAGTATCAATACAAACACCATCAATAAATGTACTAGCGATACACTCTTGAGAGTAAATTTAATAAAAATTACTTATTTATTAGTCTCGTTAATCAAATAAAAAAAAGGAAATAATTTCTAAGCTAAATCGGTTCAGCAGTTCTTGAGTTATAAGTGGAGTAACTAACACGACTTTCTTTTATATATAGATATAGATAAATATAGATATATTGAATGTCAAAGATAGCATACAGACTTCTAGTTGCAAGGAACCCGCCGCCGTCCATTGACATCTGCAACGTATGTTGCGGATGCATTGCTGACCTTGGTTGTTGAAGAAGGAGAGAAAAGGGAAAGGGCAGGAAAGGGTGGGCACAGGGAATGGCCAAGTGGCTCCCACAAATACGATGAAATGTAGCCATTAAAGAGTACTATACGTCGATCTTTTGTGAGTGGGTATACTTTCCCAGTGACCAGCCTATATTCGAGATATACGTAGTAAGTGACCACAGCTAGACCCTAATAGTATACTTTTGTCAATTAAAAATATAAGTTTGTATCATTTAATTTTTTATGATGTATTTGACCTATTATAAGAATTTAATAGGTGTTAAACTTATAATTTAATTTGAGTTTGACAGGCTGTGAAGGAAAACAGTAAGGTAACCTGGACTTATAATTTCGAATTATAACGTTGAAATCTCCAAACCATCTTGAGCAAGCTTGATGATTAATGCTCTAACATTCTGCAAGTGAGATAATTCTTTTCAATTTATTGAAACCAAACTGATAAGTCATAAATAAGTAATATAATATTATAATTATATTTTCTGCTTCAATCACCAAGAAATAATTAAACTACATATAACATTAGGACTAATGTGTTATTAAGAACATTATGAAAAGCTATCAAATGTTCAATGGCACCGAGCGGTTGCCGATACACCCGGTATATCATCAGACATTTCATCTCTTAAACCTTACCGTGACTAGATATTAATCCTCCTTCTCAACATCTACGCTTTATTATTGCTGTAGACACATTTCTAATCTGCTGGATAAAATACTGATTATAAATATCTATTTGTCATAGTTCATGTATCTCACCGTGTTAGTAATTACGATTTATGTGATTGTATTACAAGACAATTTATACCTGTATACATATATATACTGGAACTGACACATAAATTATGAGCAAAGAAGAATATTTATTATTCCGAACATATTATTTTCTCCGTATATATTTTGTAAATTTACATTTCTTTTGATTTACTTTAATGATATTATTATGAAGAAGAAAAAATTATTAAGGAACTAAACATTAAATATCCGATTTTCAAATTCTTAGTTTCTTAGTTATAATTTGAGTCGTGTAATTAAAAGTCCTTTTTAAAATAATATTATTTAATTAAATTAGTTTTTTTTAAATACATAATCTCTTTGTGGTCTATGGACCAATGGAAAGTAATGACATTTTTTTAATTCCGATATACATGATAAATTTCAAAAGTGTTGTTTATCAGGCTTTAAATAAATTAAAATATCCCCTCTTGATATCCCCTCCTTTAATAAAAATTTTATCGTAAATCCATCTCCCTCCAAGCTGCAAAACTTTGAAACTCACTCCCACCTTCTGTTTACAAAGAGAGTCCAAGTGCATTTGCCTTTAAACATCGACTTAAGAGACATCTTCTGTCACTTTTACGTAATTATAATATGTAATGTTTATGTATTTATTATATTTGTATATATATTTATGTATATATGTATGTAAGTATAATATCTGAATTTTATACTATTATAATTTGCTTTGTTTTCTTATATATATCTATATACTCTTTTTTATTTTTTACGTCTCTCTTTTTATTGTACCTATTCCACATTTCTCTTCTCATTTACTCTATCAAAAGGGTTTCTGGTAAAGATCTCTTTTAAGAGATAAGTTATCCTTTGTACGTCACATTTCTTTTATAATACTTTAAAAGTAACAATTTTTTCTTTTTGGTACATAAATAAATAACTAAATAAAATATTTTCCCATGATAATTTTGATAAAAATTCACTACATTTTCTATCATTATGCAAAATTAAAAATTATTTATGAATAATTATTTTATTTATATATTTAAAATTGAATCAAATCAAACAATATTGTCTATCTGTAACATGAATAAAACAAACGGAAAATTAACTTTTCCTCTACACAGTCTTAAGCGCTTTGTTATATGTATACAAAGATACTAGGTACATATTTTAACGTGTAAAGTCTAAGGAACAATCCTGCCCGTAGCAGCCACAAGCTAACAATAAATACGAATACCACTAACTGAACTAAGCAAGAAGTAATATCTTAGACAATAATCACTGTAATAGCTTTTCCGAGCTTCAGGAATACAAATAGGTTTTAAGGTGAGTAGAGTTTACCTTTTATAAATTTAATAAAGAGCTAAATAATATGTTTCCTTTTATATATAAGGATTTTTGAATCTTTGGAGTAATTACTTTTGCTTTTTATTTTTTTAACATATACTGACATATACTTTTGTTATTCTGGAATCTAATCCCACCTTACTCCGAATTTTTGATGATGGATAACGTTATGGTGTTTGATTTTACGATGACTACTTCTCTTAAATTATGTCCCGAGCCGACCTCTTAGAAGTACCTTCCGCCAAGAGACGGATCTTCCAGGACAGCATTTCAAAGTTAAGTACTATTTAAGACCATCCATCCTTCCCGGTTTCAAGGTTAAGCTAAAAGGGCTAACAGCAATAGACGAGTCGAAAAAATGAAGACTCAAAAGTAAGGTCATCTTTGTAAAGGGTGAAACACTCCAATGAAAAAGTACAGCTGCTTCTGCATCAAAGCATACCTTTTTCTGTAGAAAAAAACTAAAACAGTCGACGTATGAAAACCTTGTTTTTCTACATCTCCGGGAAAATTTTAAGACAGTCAGTCTATCCGAGTACTCGTAAAAGAACGACATCCTTGTTAATCATAAAATATAAGACAATATTATTAAAGTAAAAAACAAGTGTATATATATTATAAATTAAACACATCTATCGATATTCTGAAGCAATATAACGAATCAAACCCTCTGATTAAGTTATCAGAAAGTTCAGCTTAACTTGACAATATTTTAAGATTCTGTTGTCACTAAATGATTAATAGTTGATTAAAGTACTTCGTAATAATCAACAGTTGTTTGTAACATTTCAGATCTTGAACGATGTCATAAATTAGGTCGCTTTGTAAACTACTTTTCATAAACACATGAAAAGATTGTTTTATGTCTAATTTAGGCTTCTATTAAATTTCATAATCATTTATCTTTTATGGCCTGTTCACGAATTCAATGTACAGTTTTAGTCCAAAAAAATGTGTACGAAGGCGTCAGCGATATTTATATAACTAAAATGAATATTAACAAAGATTTTTTTCCCATATATGTCTATTTAAGAAAAAAAGTGTTTTTACAAATGTTAAATTGAACAGAGAAGTATATAATATCTCTTAAGGTGTTTTTATTTATTAAAATTAATTAATATATTTTTATAGATATTTTAAAGTCTTATTGGCTTAATGATATATATTGGTTTTAGACAAAACAGTAGCTTCAATAGCATACAATCATGTCTGATATCCACGTACATATAGAATGAAAAAATAGTTTGTTGATTAATTTAATTTATATATTTTAAGTATGAGTTTTCATCCGGTTAGGGGTAAATTGTAATTTGATTGACCTTTGTAAGACAACTTAACTCGTGGGATCTAAACAAAAACTCTTTTTACTTATATTTTCGAAGATTAACGAAAATCAACGTATTTTTTCATTTCAAAATATTTTTATACAACGGTTAAAAATGAAGCACAGTTTTCTATCGGTTTTGATACGTTCAATTCTGGTCAAACAGAGAAAAATACTGTCATTTAAAAAAATGTAGTTCGTGGCTCAGACTGTGCTCTAACTGGAGTGAACGTTAAAAAAAAACTGAGTTATTTTAAAAATGTTATTTAACCCTTTTACATATCAGTTAAAAACTCACCAAGCACGATATTATGCATTAAAAAGTTATATTGCTTTATTATATTTCAATAGTGATTTCGATTATGTTTACAATTATAGTTAATTAAAGAATTTTTCAATTTTTACGTCGAAGCTATTTAAAAAATAAAACCATTTTATATTTATTTTCCAAACGAATTGTTCATAGAAATGGTAAACTATTTTAAATCTTCTAGTTTCTAACAAAACTTTGGTGACATCGATTGATATATAACTAGGTTAGTCCTAAAGGATTACAGTTTCTTTGAAAGATGGAGATTTATTAGATTCCGTGTCAGCTTCGTTTAAAATGTTAATACTGATATATTTTAAACTTCAACAACCTATTAAAGTTATTAATGGTTTTATGAGTGGATATTACTTTATGAGTCAAATTTCCGGAATAATTTTGATTTTTTTTTATTAAATTTCTCAACTAAAGAGTAGTAAACACGCAATATAATTACAAGGCTCTGACAAAGATGTGCTCAAATAATAAGGAAGAAAAAAATGTTATTTGAAGAGTTATCCTAGTATAATATATATTTATATTAAAATAATAAACTACCTTTATGAGTCAGTAGGCATCTTAAACAGATTCACTAGGAACCAACTTTTATAAACTTTTATTATATTGGTAGCAGGTATTTCGCACTTATTAATAATAATGTGAAGCCAGTGAACTTGATCTATTTATTAATTATTACAGTAGAAATTTTTATAAAGAATGTTCTCGATTTCCTTATACATTTAAATAAAGGTTTACAAAAGTGGATGGTAATGAATTATACAATTAAAAATATTTTATAGTATTTTAAAATATGTAATTCTAGATATAAACACATATTAAGTGGGAAATATTTTTATTTCAACTACATAGTAATATAATCTAACTCTTAGAGAAAACTAAATAAGTAAATATAAAGCAGAAAAGTATTCGTCGTCGTCCTAGCACTATTTTGGTATAATTCCTAATATATTATCATAATTTTATATCTGTAATTTCCAGAAAATACATTTTTATATAAATCAATTAAATTTACAATTTAATCTTATTCCATACTAATAAGTGTAATTTAAAAACACACGTGAAAAGAGTCATTGTGTCGATTAAAAGAGAAACAGTTCGGCGTAAAATAAGCTGAACAATCTTATATACTTCAACAAGGTATACTAAACTTAATGTTATAGAGTTTGTTTAACAAAACGTTTAATAACTTTTAAATAACAAAACAAAATTCAACGCTCTCTTATAAATTCTTAAGAACCGCTAAGAACCTGCAAGTACAAAACTTTTGTTATTAAAAATTTCACCACATCGAATTTGTTGGCTCCCGTTAGTCGAAGAATACTAAAGTACTTTTGAAATATTTTGAAACCTCAAATTTCATAAAAGTTGAACATTATTTATGAAACTTTACATTTTCTGTTTATCGTAGACCGATTTTAATATTATTAAGGGTCTGTTCGCCAACAGTTTATCAGTTCAGAATCATATTTCATTGTAACATTTTTATAATTTTGTTTAAAACATTTATTTTTTGACTCATATTACCTCTTTTTCACAAATTTACCTTTTGTTTAGAACTTACATTCAAATAGAATAGGTAATTTACTCGGAATAAACTATTTTATTATTACTCGAAAAAGTTATTGAGATTTTGAGTATTAAATCTGTTTACATAACTTGAAAATCAGATTTTAGTTTTTTATTAAGTTGATTTGCTTACAAAAATTTAAAAATTATTATTATATTACAATCCATAGCTTTTATCCTCTATAACTGTATGCTGAAACTAATAAAACTTATTATTATATTATCTATGGAAGCATTAAACACATTTTTACTGGGTCACCAGTATAAGATAACGGCCTGTGTAAAATTTATGTAACAATTATTTTAGCATAACATAAATCTGTATTTTTATTGAATTTTCAGCCATCCGCCTAATTGGTCCAGTTAAGATTTTAAATCCGATGTCGTTACTGTATTCCTAGTTTGTTGCATTTATTCATTTAATAATTTGTTTATGTATTCCACAACGTTAAAAAATTTCGAACACAAATATTTTCACCATTAGTTTGTGCAACTCTTTTGAAAACTTATGAAGTTTTGTTCATTGTGTTATTCTAATATAAAGGAATTTATAATTTACAGGGTTATAGTTTTAAATATGACCATTTGTTTTCTCGATATTTTCCTTTCTTTCTGTAGTTACTAGAAATCGAAGTCCTCAGTGTTTTTATAGTAGTGTCTCAATACTTTCAACGTTTTTATGGTGTACCGTTGTCTAGTCACCTCGTTGTGAGCTCATATTAATTTTAATAAAATATTCGTTGGCCATTGAAATCATCTTTGCATCCTCGAGATCTTGAGTAATCTACCTCAAATTATTTAAATAGCATTATCGTACTGTATAATATATATTAATATTATTAATCATATTATATCAGTTGTTGACCTCTGCAGTCGATATATTCTTTACACAAGTGCTTATTTGGTCTTATTCCTTGTTTTACTTGTATTCAATTGCTTGAATCGCTGGATTACACAACAACCAGAAGCTCAGCACTCACTCATATTGTGATATCATTTGAGCCGCCATATGCTCCTATTACCCTTAAGTTAAGAGCCACTATTACCCTTAAGCGATTCTTTGAAATATATCTAGAATTTGGAGTTCTCCGGTACTATAATTCTTATTTAACTTACGGAAGTAGTGAATACTTTTTATACATGTTTCGATCACGTATCCTTTAACCAAGATTTGTCTCCTAAAATGAAGTGCACTCCTTTTCATAATACTATATCCAGTAACGCCTAAGCCATTAAATAAAAGTAGCAATAATCAAAATTTAACTTAAAAGAAGTTACTTAAATTATTTTAAGTACCGGTGTAAGTTTTTTGAAGATTTGATCAATGACTCGAATAATTATATTTGTAAATTATATTAAACCATTTCACTGCAATTTGGATATTTTTCCTGGAGGTTCAAGTAAGTATAATATTACTAGGAATTATTTTATGGTGTCACAGTTTCATATATATATATACATATTTCTAGTGAAATAAAAACCTAAATCTTGTGAAAGAACAGTATATGAAGTGTTATTATGAATTGCGCTGAACTGGATAGACTGCTTTTTACATATAGGTATAGTTTGATATGCTCGTATAGTTTGATACGAAGACATAGCTGTCTTCACTCAGAAAGCAAATGCCAAAGACTAACCAAAAACCTCTTCTGTTAACATTTCATTATTAAAGTGAATTAGTTAAACTTATACATTTAGACACTACACTTGGAACGTTAAGGTACAGTTTCGATATTAGTATTTGTTTTTTAGTAATTTTAATATAATATGACACTTTTATGCTAAAACTTCATACATTTTGTTTTGGTAATTTCTCAATCAGTTTTAAGACAGTTCATTTAAGAGACATTTCACGATGAGATTCATCTTCGTGTAATCAGAGTAACTGAAAAATCTACAAAACGAAAAATATTAAATGACAATTTTTTTTTCTATTAAAATACGAACTATGTATACATTGAGAGTCTTTGAAATCTCTTCTTGAGAATCTTTGAAATGGTTATTTCTAGATAATCTTTAATCCATGAGAAAGTAACATTAGATGCAATGTGTTCTTTCTCATTTTGTTCACAATAAAATTGTTAATTTTAATATTTTATGTTATCTTACTAAATGCTCCAGCATAGGCTTATCGAGACGTCATTGCTGAAATGAATATAATTGAGTCCCTATTTTTCAATTCAGCCAAGATATTTCGAAACTCAAGCAGCCTAACTTCGTTTGGGGTTATTTTTATTCTTTTGGGGCTATTATTATTTTTACTTATTGGGGTTATATAATAATTTTGATACTTTTATTCTTAATTCAGAAATATTTAGTTTAAACAGAGTTTATCAGAAAAAGTCCCAGATGCATGTTGCAGTTAAACTCTTTGGACAAAGAACAAAATAACTTTTATGAAAACTCTGACTCGCTGTGACACTTTTTTAGAGTACTTTGTTTTAAAAGTGTACCAACAATGTGTACACTAAATATATACAATTTTTAAGATTTATTTCATTGAAAATTGTATATATTTAGTGTACACTGTACACATTGTTGGAGAACCAAATAAATAAAAATAAAAATAAAACAAAATAAAAATAAAAGGTTGACTTTTTAATATAGTATGCAAACATCCGTTTACTATTTTTTAGAAGTCATTTTTTTATTTTATTATAAACTAAACATGTTTAGTCTGTCAAGTTTCATCTTACAATTAAAATATTTTCGCAAAACTCCAAACGTCTGAAGTCTCAAACTTCTTATTAATTCTGGACACGAACTTATGAAAATGTCATTTTGCTATTAAGTAATTATTTAAGCAACAGAAATAATAACACGCGTTGGTTACCATTTTATTTCAAGTTGATTTATTTTTGTTTGAGGTAAATCGGTAATAGCAGTTATTGTTAAATCAAAGTACATGTTGTCGTAAATGAACTGTATACATTTTAATGTCAATAACAAATACTGCGTAAAACCGACAATCAGCAACAACATAAACATAAATTAACTATTGCCTTTTAATACTTTCTAATTATTATGTATATTTAATTCTTTCCGAGCTTAGTAAATGGAACGTTAATAATGTATTTAGATTGCAACATATTGAATAGCGATACATAAATTCTTACTATTTTAATGTTAAAACGCTGTTTATGGCTCGTGAATTTTAATTAGTAGCAATGCAGTCACCAAAAACTTTGATTTCATCAAATTCAAATCTGCACTAGATCATCATGAACATATTTTAGATATTAGATGCACTATTATTTATGTGTTATTTCCCAAAATGTTAAACAGATGAATTAAAACCCTTTTATATAAATAAATTGGATATTTTCCAAACGATATTTAAAGGTAATGAGTTTTTGAGGTCCAAAACCCAAGGCCTCAAAACCCAAGCTTTAGCTTATTTGTAAATATTCATTTTTACCTACACGAAACGGTATTATTTTGAAATTAATCTATTTTTGGATAAAATTCTTTGTATGTACTAATATTTAACCCAAAGATTCGTTTATTTTATAGTAACCCTGAATCATGAAGGAATACACTAAATTATCTGAAAATAATAATTTTGTATCATCATCCCCCAAGGGCTTTTTGTTTCGTTTATTAATTTAAAATTTTATTAATTCTCAACCTGTTACAAAATTTCAAAACTGGTTTAGGATTATTCTTAAAATTATCACAAAATTACGCTTATGTTAAGATGTGGATGTCAGATGTTGTCGCACATAAAAGGACTTGTGAGGCTGACAAGAGATCTGCGAGCGTTATGTCTGATAGAATCATAAATGAAGATATTTGAAGCTGAATTGTGCCGAGTGAGAGGGTTTTAGCCTAGAAGTGACGGAGAAGAGCAAATAACATCGCTAAAAAGTGATAGTATGCCATCATGAACATTTCGCCTTTCAATAAATTTATTTCAGAAATAAGTTCCATTCCATATCACTGAATAATGATTTGGACATGCCTTTGGTATATATCGAATACAATATCGAGTAATACACAATCTATATATAAAAGAAAGTCGTGTTAGTTACTCCACTTATAACTCAAGAACGG
>DVQO01000697.1:0-13932 GCA_018231785.1 Danaus gilippus | reverse complement strand
ACTGTATTTTTATGTAAATGTTGCATATGTGTACTGTTGGTGTTCCCTAATAAAATAAAGAAAAAAAATAAAATATAAGTGATACTGTTTATGGGTACAATCCCCGTTTCCAAAATCTGACGAACTGATTTAATTGGAACCAAATGAATAATAATAATGCTTACATAAAATGTATGATAAAAATAATCCTATTGGTTTTGTTTTTAGATCAAGTGACCACTGAACTAGGTGGTCTACGGCCTCGTAAAGCATGCAACTGTACAAAATCTCAATGCCTGAAGCTGTACTGTGACTGTTTCGCTAACGGAGAGTTTTGCAATAGATGTAACTGTAACAATTGTCACAACAATCTGGAAAATGAGGAACTGCGCCAGAAAGCTATCAGAGGCTGTTTGGACAGGAACCCTAACGCTTTTAGGTAATAAAAAAATTGTTAATATTCTTAGAATACAAATAGGAAATCGTCGGTGATAGAGCAAATCCGCGTAACTAGCATTGGATAATTCCACGAACCTACATTGGAAGCAGATTATCAGAAGAAAGTTTAAGCTGAAATATTTTCTAAATTCACGACTTTTAATGTATTTTTATCACACTAAGTAATAATATGTAGATGTAATTTAGATAAGCGGAATTATCCAATGGTAGTTACGCGGATTTGCACTATTACCGACGAAATACAGAATTTAAAATTTTGCAACACGAGCAGGACTTAAGTTGCACTTTCCAATTTCAGTTCAAATTATTAGCTCAACGTTACGTTTATTATAAAAATATAAAGTTAGTTAAATCATTATGAGAATTATTTAAATGTTGATATTTTCATAGGCCCAAGATCGGGAAGTCGAAGACGGGCGGCCCGGAGATAATACGACGGCACAATAAGGGATGCAACTGTAAACGAAGCGGCTGTCTGAAGAACTATTGTGAATGTTACGAGGTAAATCATAAGACATTCATTCTACTTAGAACATATTTTAAATCATTACGTATATGGAATTCCTAACAATTTTAATGACCAGAACTTTTTATAAATCGATAATCAGTTACTATTTATTGACAATATAATTATGGCGTGAGGCGATTTGGTGTTCCATGTGACAAGGGTGTCTTTACCTTAGTTGTGACTTTGTATCAAAAATCATAATGCCTCTCAACCTTCCCCTTAAGTAATCAAGAAATAGTTTTCTTTATTAGCTGATAGTTTCTTTTACTACATTGCAAAATAAAGTTTTGAAAAAGACAGAAAAAAATTGCCTACTTTATTAATAGCTTATAGTTTAGTATTATTCAATAATACTTCTGTCGGATTCCGACTTAAAATTATCGTCGATTATATAAATCGGAAGCTCTAAGCAGTAAAAAACTGCATTAATTAAAATTCGTCTATTTCCTCTCTCAACAATAAATGCTTGATATATTTTGTTTGTCCCAGGCTAAGATAGCGTGTTCGTCGATCTGTAAGTGTGTCGGGTGTCGCAATGTGGAGGAGACGTTGGAGCGAGGCCGGCGGCGGGACGCGCCCCGAGCACTACAACCACTGGCCGGACCGCCCACGTACAGGCCGCACGTCGCACTCGCACACGCCAAGTATAACATACACACACGTATAAATAATTTATAATATTAAGGAATTAAGTTATTCAATGAGATCCAAGACTTTCGCGAGTATCCATTTAAATGAAACTTATACTTCTGAAAAGTAGCGAAACGGCGGAAGTATACGGCTTTGAAAAATAATGAAATACGAATATTCGAAAATAATAGTTTCATGTAAATAATTAAGTTGACTTTGATAATTCTAGTATCGCTGCCCCGCTCATAAATTAACAGTAACAAAAATATATCTTTATACAAGAGAATGAAAACTTAGGAAATAATTAAAAAAACCCTTTGAACTTAATTCTGTTTATTTATCACATGTCATAATCAAGTTTGGTATTGAGCAGGCAACCGTGCAGCTTCATGACGTCAGAGGTGATCGAAGCCGTGTGCCAGTGCCTCATAGCGGCGGCTGTTGACAACAAGGAGGAGGCGGAGAGGAGGGACGCGGACCCCATGCGTGACGTCATCGAGGAGTTCGCGCGCTGTCTGCAGGACATCATCAGCGCTGCGCATCAGAGCGCGCCTCTCGCCCTGCTGGACGAGGTGAGGGGGAGGGGCTAGTGGAGTGCGTGAGAGAGAGTTAGAAATATATTGTAGTGTGAGTGAGAGAGCGAGATAGAGTCGAGATCATATTGATACCAAGAGGTAATTTATTTTTTTTGAGTTAGATTGTAGAGTGAGAGAGCGAGATAGAGTAAGTGAGATTGAATTGATAATGAGAGGAGAGTAATTTATTACTTTTTAGTGTTTTATTATACTGTATATTTTGTTTCAGGGCTCGGCTTGATGTTGCTATGACTGAAATAATATATTCTGCAATATATTCCAAAAGTGATAATAAAAAGTAATATATAACTTTATATCAATATTGAGGTGCAATTCCTAAAATATATTTTATATGCTGGACTGTCTTTAAATCTAAGTATACCGCATTTTTCGGTATGTAGTGTAAGACTGTTGACATGATTTAATCACTGATATTAAAAAATACTTGTTTTTTAAATTGCCTATATTTATATAGTTGTAATGTAAATAAGCCTTGCTAGGAAATGAAGAGTTAAAAACAATATTGCTGTTTTTGAGCATGTAAATATATGGTTGTACATTAAATATTTTACTAGTCATATAAGCATACCTTTTATTAGAACAATGTAAATAAAACTGTGCTAAATAAAATTTTTACATAAAATACTGTTTTATTTTCACGACAGAACAGATTATGGATTTGGTTGTTTTCATGGAACCATATTTTACTTTTGACATATCTAAAGAATATCTTTTACAAGTAATGAAACTAATGTTTTTCGGATTATACTGCGCGTACTTATTATTTTAAAAAATGACATACTCCGATGTATCGGTTACTTTTTAGCATCTTACAGTACCTTTACAAGTTAATTTGATATTCCAAATTATAGATTTTTTTTCTTGTACAGAGCTTTCATATTCGGTGTAACAATATTCCGATTGCCGACAATACGTTTAGTATAAATAGCTCGACTCACCCGAGGTGCTATAAATACAATTCAGTTTGACACACGTGTGTTAAATGCAAGGCGACTAGATCACTGTATTCAAAGCAAAATTTGTAAAAATGAGTGTAAAATATAAAGTGGAAAAATCTGAGAAATTGGGCAGGTTGGTTTATAAAGATAATGTAGTTAATATAGAAGTACTGATAATCGATTAATTTAAATAGAATTTAATAAAATTCATGAATATTGAAAATTAAAGCCGCTTTGTTTTAAATTTTCATCTTAAAGATTCTAAATTTAAATAATTCTAGATATCTAGTTGCCGCAAAAGATATAAAGGCAGGTGAGAGGATACTTTCTGATCAGCCTTTCGTGTTGGGTCCTAGTAGTGACACCTCTCTAGTTTGCTTCAATTGTTACTTGCCACTGATTAACAAGTTCCTTGTATGTAAGAACTGTGCTGTTGCCCCGCTTTGTCCTGGGGATGGATGTCCGGATGAGTTTGCAAGTATGTCATTTAAAAACCAAACCAAACCAAATTACTTTGGAAAGATATATATAAGAAAAAAATAGATAATTTGTTTTTTTAGAGTATCATAGCAGACAAGAATGCGACGTTTTTCGAAATTTAAAACTTACGAAGGGCATAAGTCCTATGACTATGGTACAGAACGTCGGTTCCATATCAGTCCTACGAGCTTTGTTAAAGAAAGAAACTAATTTGCTGGAGTGGAAATTGTTTATGGAGTTAGAAACACACTTGGAGAGGAGAAGAGAAAGTAACGTTTGGCAATACTATGATAATACCGTTAAGGTAAAGACCACTACTGAAATAATTACCACTGCACTTTGTGTAATCGATAATAATTATCAGTGAAATTCTTCTTAAAATTTATACTTGGATTGTATATGATATTAATATTAAATTTTTGTTTTTTTTTTTTAAATCAGTTTATTCAATCTCTGGGACTCCTTGAAAACGGACAAAACCAGGATTTGGTTCAGAAGATTTGTGCAGCTATTGATGTAAATAGTTTCGAAGTTCGCGGCCCACCGATACCAGCCATAGGGTGCGCTGAGATTTTGCGAGGAGTTTACTTACAGGCTGCTTTACTTAGTCACGATTGTATTGCTAACACGCACATGTCCATAAACGACAGTAATGTATTAGTGTGCCACGCTAGCGTTGACATAAAAAATGGAGAATCAATAAATTATAATTACACAGATCCGTTAAAAGTAAGTTAACTAATTCCTATGAAAGAATGAGTTAAAACTAAAATTTGCTTTTTCTGTCCCTAGTATTACGAAATCTTTGTTTTTAGGGTACAATACCAAGACAACAACATCTTATAGTTGGTAAATACTTTAAATGCACTTGTACCAGATGTACAGACAACACAGAGCTGGGAACTTTTATGAGTTCTGCGATCTGTCCCGGATGTAAGAAGGGATACATAACAAAAAATGGTGATGTGTGGATTTGTTTCGACTGTAAAAAGGAAGTTGAGTCTAAGGATATTGAACATAAGATTAAATGTTGTTCTGACAAATTAGAAGTCATAAGTGAGTAACAGTTTTATTATATATTAAGTGACACTATACTTGGTGTTTGAATTAGGTACATTGTTGCAAAAATGTTGTTTTCCTATAATTTGTAACCAGGCATGTATATATTTTATTAATACGAAATTCAATATTAAAAAAAAAATCAAATGTGACAACCGTTGGTTAATTAATATTTAACTTGTTTTCTGAGCAGTGGATTAAAAATCATATCAAAAAATGGCAGTATATAATGACTAAGCATATAAGTTTGAATATATTACGAAACATAACTTTGATTACACCCTTACACTAGCGTAGTGTAATATATGTATATTTTATTTAATTGCCATTACTTCAATAACTATTGGGTTTTGTACACAAAACATAGGTATGTATATTTTTACACTAAATTGGTATGTGGCTATCTCGTCCAATATAACTAAAGTTTAAAATTGGATATCGTTCCTATTGTCTAAATAGTGAAGTTAAGATCAGTTTCGAAAATATTTAGTAAAATGCGTACTACCCGAGTAGTTTAAATTACAGTACGTCTAAATAATAAAACCCCACCAATTTTTTTTTATTTTATATTATATTTTTTTAAATATTTATCCTTATAATTCTGTACATTTTTCAGATAAGAAAGATGAAAAAGAGTTGGAGGAATACATAAAATATGTGTCTCTTGTGTTGGCACCCAGTCACTATTTATTACTTGATGCTAAGCAACGTCTGGCGGGAGTCCTACGTGACACAATCAACAGAGAACCTCGCCCTACTAAGAAATTAATGGTTAGGAAGCTAGCACTCTGTGAGGAGATATTGCCTATACTAGAGATAGTTAGCCCTGGAATATGTAGGACGAAGGGTAAGGATTAGTATATATATATGTTGGCCTAAAATTAATATATATTTTAATAGTATTTTGTATGGATAATATTTAAAATATGACATTTACAGCGATTACCCTATACGAATTACACGCAACCACGGTGCAATTAGCCAAAAAGTTATTTGATAGTCGAGAAATGTCGGGATCTGCCTACGTGGTATGACAAAATTAACGTTTAGTTTGAATATTTTTTTCCCTGTGTATACTATTGCGATATACAATATCTATTAATATATTTCAGGACGAATTACTTAAAGCGGAAAAGTATCTGAAACGAGCGTTGGAAATGTTAGTTATTGAACCAGGGAATTCCCCCGAAGGAGAACTCTGTGCTAAAGCATTAGAAGAATACAGAGCCTTAAAAGTTACAATTTCCAAGATAGTAGATTCTCTACACGCTCAGGGAAAGACCTTTGGTATGGATTCCATGACCATAGAAGAATCGGAAAATTCTACGTGCCTAGATGTGGATTAAAAATATTTGTTACTATACTATTTATGGCTGTTGCTAATGTCTAAAGGAATATACGTTAATAACTAAATTTTTTAACCATTTATTTCTACCCATTGATGTGCCGTAATTAAAAATGTTTTTAATAAATTGTAGAAAAAGACATTAGCTACATAAATCTAATAAAGATTATGTTACTAGTAAAAAAAAATCAAAAATTTAGAATTTGAAAGATAATAGAAATAGAAGACAACTAATACATTATAAAAGTAAAGTTGTTGTTGATTGTTGTTGTTGTTGTTGTTGAACTTTATTTAGAACAAAGAATTTAATATCTAACAAAAACATAATATCAGTTTGTCATCGCATGTTTCATTAAATCTGTATTCGGTAGCTCTAGAGGTTTTTAAAGACACCATCCTTTAACAACGAGGCCCGAAAATATTGTCTGACAAGGATTTGGGAGCATTGACATAACTAATGGACATGCCTTAGAGATGAGAATTGTGGCACTCCGAAAGAAAGAGAGAAAACTAAGTTTCGGTCTATCTTTATCTCTGTCAAATTTTATATGCCTCGCTGGTCATGAAAACTGAGCGCCAATCATCTATGAGGAAAGAGATAGTGCTAGATCGAAAACATAGGCCATCTCTTTCACTCTTTTCAAACCAAAAAATTACTGCAGATTATACGCGTACGGCATGTCCATTAGTATATGTCGATGTTTGGGAGTCATAGACGTCACTAGACGCAATTTTTAGAAATTAGAGCATATTATGAAATTTACCAGAGAATAAATTTTTGACATATTTTTTTATACTTTTCTATCTTCCTTCTTAGTCATTTTCCTGAATATTTTTTATTGGTTAAGGCCCTTTCTGTATGGAATCAATCTAAATTAATAGTTTCTAAAAATATTTTATTATAGGTGGTTAGGTATTTGATAAATTTAGAAACTTTTTTAAACCCGTGAACTTAGGAGAAACTAATTTATTCATGGTTCAAATTTAATTATCTCTGTAATTTTTTATTTTATGTATATAGTTTAAAATTATTTTATAATTTAAAATCATATTTTTTTTAGTATAATTTTTCTGATGTTAATACTCGATGCTGTATAGTTTTAAACCAGTGTAAATTCATATTATCTATGGTTTTAAGTGAAACATTCCGACATTGACATACATATTTTATTAACGTCAAAGTCTGTAAAGAGAGCTCTGTAGTATATATTTCCAAATTCTAATAATAAGCTTTGTTTTTGAATTAATTACTCAAAATAAGTAAGTTTTTTTTACGAATCTTCATATAAAATGAATCAAATATACTTCCTGTAATTATCATCGCAAGTCCTAATTAAGCAAAGCACTGTTTGTGTATGTTATTTAGTTAATAAAAATAAGTGGTCCGAAAGATTTATAATTACGGGCTTGATTTTATTGACTTAAAATAAAATATTATTTGATCATGGCTGATCAAACGTCGATGTTGGCCATAGTGATCTTGGCTGTAGGTATTTCGGTTCATTTCTCTTTACATAAAGTTGAGGAGGGCCATGTTGGGGTTTATTATCGAGTAAGTCGCAAGTGTACTTAGTCTTAAATAACATTATATATAGTAAATAACTAAGTCTTATTTATATAATTCTATTATACAGGGTGGTGCTTTATTGCCAGTCACAAGCCAGCCAGGCTTTCATATGATGATTCCTCTTTTAACAACCTTTAAACCTATTCAGGTACATGCAATTTCTTCCTATTAACATTACTAGTTAAGGCTTATACCATAAATACTATTTCTAAGTAATGAATGTAATGGAATAATGTATATTATTTCAGACTACATTGCAAACAGATGAAGTTAAAAATGTTCCGTGTGGTACAAGCGGTGGAGTTATGATATATTTCGAGAGAATTGAAGTTGTAAACAAACTGGACTCAAATAGTGGTTGGTAATTAATGAATTAGGACAATTAAATGAAAGAAGTATATATATAATTAGCAATAAATGCTATTACATATTTTAGTACTGGCTGTAAAATAACTATAATGTTAGAGAGTAAAAAAAAATGTACCACAAATAAAAAAAAAATTACATTGTGTCAATATATACAAATACATTAATTTATTTCAGTATTTGATGTAGTAAGGAACTTCACAGCTGATTATGATAAAACACTCATATTCAACAAAGTGCATCATGAATTGAACCAGTTTTGTAGTGCGCACACACTGCATGAAGTGTATATAGCTCTCTTTGACCAGATTGATGAAAACCTCAGTACAGTGAGTAGTTAATATATAACTTAACTAGGAAATCAGATAAATGTAAGCAGTGAAGAAAAATAATGAAAATAATTGCCAAAATAATATTTTTGATAAATATTTTAAGTGTAACCAAAAAAATCATTATTAAATATAAAAAAATATTATTATAATAGATGTCTTATTGGTTATACCTTGGTATTATACAAAGTATTTTTTTGTTTCAGGCCCTGCAAAATGATCTAAATGAATTGGCCCCGGGACTTCATGTCAAAGGTGTAAGGGTTACAAAACCTAAAATACCAGAAGCTATAAGAAAAAACTATGAACTTATGGAGGCTGAAAAATCAAAGTATCTTATAGCAGAACAGCATCAAAAGGTATTTGTGGTGTTAAATTCTGTATTAACTGGTTGAAAGGTTAAATATTTTATTAATAATGATGTGATAGAAAAATCGAACATTTTTTTTAAGTTAGGCTACCAAGTTCTAAGTGTTGCTGTATTGCAGGGATGTCAAAACTTGATGGGATCCAGGGCCACTAAAAATAGATAAATACATTGGTGGGCCACAAAATATTTATAAAAATAATACTAATATTGTTATTATTACCAGCATTTGCTCATTATTGTATTTAAACAAAGAAGATAAAAAATATTCTGCGGCCCGCGGCTAGCGTGCGGCCCACGTTTTGGACAGCCCTGCTCTTTAGAAATAAATTCTTATCAAATTCATTATGACAGTCCTAACAAAAAATAATTTAACAATAAATCTTAATTAATAATATAATCAAATAACCAAATGATATAATTTATAGGTTGTAGAAAAGGAAGCAGAGACAGCACGTCGGAAAGCCGTTATTGAAGCTGAAAAAGAGGCTCATGTTGCCAAAATACAGTATGAACAGAAAATCATGGAGAAAGAATCATTACAGAAGATTGAGCTTATCGAGGACAGTATTCATAGAGCCAAACAACAAACAAAGGCAGAGGCAGAATATTACCATTTGAAGAAACAAGCGGAAGCCAATAAACTATTATTGACAAAGGAATACTTAGAACTTAAGAAATATGAAGCTCTGGCTTTAAATAATAAAATCTATTTTGGCAACGACATCCCCAATATGTTCTTGCAAGCCAATGTAGGAGAGAGTGCATCTCCTGCACCTAAAAATATTAAGGTTGAATGAGTTATAATAACTCTACCAATATATGAACTAGTCAAACAATAAAGGTCTTAAAAATTTTCTATAGATTTAGTTGAAGTGAACTAAATATTTTTTAATAGTTTGTGATAATAATTTCTCTGAATTTGGTCTAATCAAAATAAGCATAATGTAGATGTAATTGATAATTCTTTTATATAATTCTCTGTAAATAAAGTCAGCATACTATTTTATGGACATTCTATAAGTACACTGTTTACCAAAAAGTGTTCAAGGGATATATAGTGTAATTGTACTAAGATTAAGGTGAAACTTGTAAACTTTTTCCATAAAATAAAAAAAAATATATGAAATAAAATTGATTTTATTGCAAAAAATTTATAAATTATGATGGCATAACTTAGATTTTATTGAAGGCAGCAATGTCTACAGACTGGACGAAATCTTCAAATTCTTGGATTTTTTCTGTTAGAAGATCAACAGAAACCTTGTCATCTTCAATGACGCACATGATTTGTAGTTTATTGATACCGTAGCCAACTGGTACAAGTTTGGAGGCTCCCCATAAGAGACCGTCCATTTCAATGGTTCTCACTTGCTTTTCCATTTCAGCCATGTCAGTTTCATCATCCCATGGTTTGACATCAAGGATTATAGATGACTTAGCAATAAGGGTGGGTTTCTTTGATTTTTTGTCAGCATACGCCTTCAGACGTTCCTCACGAACTCTTGCTGCCTCTGCATCCTGAAAACATCATATTTGAATAAAATAATTTGTGGTTTAATATAAACAAGTCAATTTAGACGGAATAATTGAGTTACGGACCTCTTCTTCATCACCGGAGCCGAAAAGATCGATGTCATCGTCATCATCATCTTTCTTGGCGGCTGCAGGCGCTGTGGGCTTCGCACCGGCGCTGAGAGGGCTCACTCCATCAGCCCAGGCCTTACGCTCTGCTGAAGAATATGAGGCGATGTGGTTGTACCAACGGAGGGCGTGGGGCAGGCTAGCGGCCGGCGCCTTGCCTACTTCCTCGAAAACTTGAACATCGGCTTGAGAGGGCACATATCTATACAAGTAGAAATAAACAACATTATTTATGACTTACCTACATGAATAATTTATTCCATATGTTAGGAGAGCTTTTAATTATTTAAATTCCCTAAAAATAGAGGTTAACATTCGTTGACGTGGGCTTTATTAACGAGTATTAAGAGCACTATTGAAATTATTACCCAGATATGTAGCTCCTTTCTGCCAAATATTGGTTCAATTCATTGAGACCTTGTGCAGATTTAACGTCTCCGATTGCCATTTTTATAAAAAATTACTTTTCGTACAAGTACCACACCACTCAGCAAGATCGGAGTAAGTGAAAGAGATAGATCCGATCACAGAATTTATTATACCAAAGACAATTAATTTTTTTAAGGAACTAATTATATGAACTTAAGAAAACACATTTATCAGTCATAAAGAAAATTAAGATTTTTCAAATTAATTAAAAAAATTAATGAAAATATTGTGACTATATTTTATTTTAACTATATTTTTTTCTAATAAAAAAACTTGTTAGTATTTATTTTACGTGTGTTCATAATATATGATATATAAAACAGCGTTGAAAAGTATGGGGTCTAATATTAATAGTCATTTCATTACTATTTATAGTAAAAAAATATGAAAGGTAAAAAAATTTTTTCTTATTTAGAATGCTTTGTTGTAGTTGTAGAAGACGTTCAACGTCAACAACGATCTTGTTTGACAGTCTTCGGTCGATACTGTCAAAATTTTTGTCACACAATTTCTTTGGACGAGATATAATAAAGTGTAGGTTTAAAATTAATGTTTGTCTTTACATAAGGTTGTCAGTTCTTAATTTCTAACGTTATATATTTCCTGTATTTTTTTATTATCCTATATTTTGGAAATATAATTAGGTTAGACGACACTACTTATGTAACAATAACAAGAAAATTTCATTAGTTTTTCAAATTCTGTTGTGTATTTCTACCAAAATATGCGCAGAAATATTAAATAACATGTTATGTCTAGTGTGATTTTGCGAAAAAAAGGAAATAAGTTAATAGAACGTCATTATAAAACATTTTCTGTTGACTGCAGAAAATGCTGCGCCAGCCGCTTACTCGGGCGCTTGCGCTATCTCCCAGCCGAGTAGCGCCCTTGGCTGCCCGTAAATTTGCCGCACAAGCCGATAAAGTTGAGGTGTTCATAGATGACAAACCAGTGTATGTACCACCAGGAACAACTGTTTTGCAGGTCTGTCATACATGTTTTGCTCATTCTACACATTATAATATACAATATTTGTGCTTCATTATCAAAGAAAATCTGTATATTTAGAAAACATAATTCATGTTTAAAACATTTTGTATTTGTATATTCTTAGGCAGCAGCAGAAATTGGTGTTGAAATCCCTCGTTTCTGTTATCATGAAAGACTTGCAGTGGCCGGAAACTGCAGGATGTGTCTGGTTGAAGTAGAAAAGTCCCCAAAACCAGTTGCTGCATGTGCTATGCCAGTCATGAAAGGTATGAGAGTTAAAACCAACTCGGACTTGACAAGGAAGGCTAGAGAGGGTGTAATGGAATTCCTACTTGTAAACCATCCATTGGACTGTCCAATTTGTGACCAGGGAGGTGAATGTGACTTGCAGGATCAGTCCATGGCATTTGGATCAGATAAAAGCAGATTCACTGACATACATTTCTCAGGAAAAAGGTAAGGTTTTATATATACAAATTTTACCTTGGTTAACAATATACATATTTATTGATTGATAAAATATAAATAATAAATTGATTTCATTAAATTATATTATATATTAAGACATTTTTCTTGTTGTTATCAATGCAGGCATAATAAATCTTTTATAATTTAAAATTTGGAGTCATTAATATAGTTGAAATAAAAATTACTTTACCAGGGCCGTTGAAGACAAGGATGTTGGTCCATTGATAAAAACAATCATGACTAGATGTATACACTGCACCAGGTGTATCAGATTTGCGTCGGAAGTAGCTGGTGTTGATGACTTCGGAACAACTGGTAGAGGAACTGATATGCAGGTAGGTTTTTACAATATAAAAATAAAAACACCAAAATATTATTTATTTATTCACACTGTTTAATTGTACTGTTACAATAAACATGTTTCAAATATAAAATATTAAAATATACAACTTGAACATAGCTATTTACTAACACGACACCTGGAACTAATTTCACGATGTCGTTGTCGGTGTGTGCGCGCATCGTAAAAAGTCACTCATCATTTTTCTCCATCGCGCCCAAAATATTACTTTATAATTTGGAGGCAAAATATTATTACATCATCATGAATTAAATGCCATATTGGAAGTACTTCACTATTTTTTTTTTAATTAAACTTCATTAGCCTATAGATTCAGTTGTTTTTTATTGAAAATGATATCATCTCTGCCATATAGTTTTTTTAATTGTGTTGCAATATTTATTTATTTATATTTTTTATTAAATTTTTAATGAAGAGTACCAAAGTTTTAATATAATGGCACCTATAAATGGCAATGCTGTGGAATGTGATGGTGTAATTCAGTTAATTCAACTTTTTGATTGCTTACATAAGTACTTCACTGAGCAACACAATGCTATATCATCATGGATAGTGTAAATAAGTTCTAGTATCTGCATTAGAAGCAAACTAATAAATTTAAATCATAAATAAATATTCGCCATGAAAGAAATACCTAAATAGGCGTTTATTTAGAAAATTATCAAGTTTAAACCTTTCTCTGGCAATCTGCTTCGAATGCAGTTATTTGGAATTATGCAATACTAGTCAAACGTATTTGGCTGTTTGCACAAGTGGCGATGATATTTTGTGGCATAGAATTTAAATCTTGTTGGAGTTTTTGCTGATAATTCAGCTTCTTCACCTCATTGTATCTTTTTTACCCGTATATTCCTGTGTCATATGAAACTAGTTTTATTTAATTTCGGAAAATTTTACTCTATATTGCAATAGATTAAATTAAGACATTTTGTAAAATTTATAGCAAGTGTAACACAAAATATATATGTACATATGTTTTTGTATAATAATAATAAGCAATTTATTTGTTTGATGGCCCCTCATTAATTTTTATGGTTTTATTATTTAATTATTACGTCATATATTATTTATTTTAAGTCTATAATTATTTTCCGCTAAATACAATAGTATTTATTAGTTATTAAATAAATATAATGCACTAACGTTATGTAACTTTACAGGTCGGTACATATGTTGAGAAAATGTTCCTCTCAGAATTGTCTGGGAACATCATTGATCTGTGTCCAGTTGGAGCCCTAACATCCAAGCCATATAGTTTTGCGGCACGACCTTGGGAAACTAGAAGGGTAAGTTAAAGGTTAACTTTATTTAAAGGTGTAAAGATGATTAAATCTGTTAATTTATCTATATAGTAGCTTATAACTTGTCAGTGGTGGCCTAGTGGTTAAAAGGCCCGCCTCTCATGCACGAGGGCGCG
>DVQO01000696.1:0-13937 GCA_018231785.1 Danaus gilippus | reverse complement strand
AATATATTATATTTTCTATTATCTAACATGTTCCGTATTCGATGATGGATGGATAAGCATAAGGATTCTTGTCTTCTTCAATTCCTTATTTTTCTTGATAACAAATATACAATACATTTATTCAACTCTTTAAAATCTGTTCATGTAATGTCTTTTAATATTAATAGAAATGTCAGCCATAAAACATCAAATTTTCAAAATGGTGGACCTTTGGGAAGTCGCTACAGCATATTATTTAAAGTTAGATTTATTTACTTAAAATTATTTGTGTAAGAACAAGTTGAATAAATAGAGTTTATCACATATTTACACTATGTATGACCCTACCTTTATAATACCTAGAAAACTTTCTACACCAAAGATTATAGAATGTTATTTCATTAAAGTGTAATCGAATAATCATATAATATTAAAAAAAAATATGTTGTTTTACTATACAAAACCAGTTTTTTAAAAAATGAATTCTTTTGTATACTTATAGAAGACAAACAAATATTAAAAAAAATGATAATTAGATATGTATAGTTACATACTATATATATCTTCTGTGAAATTTAAACATACATATGTACATTTTCCAACCTTATTGATACAATTTATATAATTTTTTATATTTATTACTTTATATGAGAATAACATTTGTAATTTACCAACAGTAGATTGCTAAATGTAAAAGTATTTTAACCTGTTTCTGTTCTGTAACCTGATGTTTATGATAGGCTTTATATATTCAATTTACCAATATGTTATATATTTTATGACAGAAAATATGGTAAGTATAATATGAATGTGGGAATTTGAATATGAAGAGCTACTGACCACAGCATCCCTCGCTTCAGTTTCTAAATTATCAAATATTTTGCGAACGTTATTGCTTAAATTTTTTATAGCCTTATCCGTTCCATTTATAACACGGGATTTATTATTAGTGCTGTTCTCTTTATTGGATGGATGTTTTTTTGCTGGGTGAGATCTAATGGTTTCGTTAATGTTTTCTTTGTCGTCTTCATCATCAGATCGCTCCGCGGAACCAAATTGGTTATCAGGGCCTTCGATGGGTGAAGAGTATTTGTAATCCTCGTTCTTTGCGGATGAACTGGTACTTTCGACAACATGACGTGGTATTTCTGCGAAATTTAATAAACTATTTGGGATAATAGGAAAATAATGAAGAGATTTTGTTGTAATAAATATTTTATAAAGCTTAATGTTAATAGTTTTATTCAATTTGATAACATATATGAGATAAATTATAGTATAACAGTGGTAATCACATCTAAGACATCTTAATCTGGGCTTGTTTATGCACTGCTGACTATTGAGGTCACGTAGCAGTTCTCATTAAAGATATTGGCGTCTTAATCTATATATATTGTTATGTATATATTATTGTTATCTATAATATATTATATTACATGTGTATAACAACCTCATTACAGAATAAATTTATAAAGTAATCGTTCTTGATCAATATTACTCACCATAAAGTCTTATACTGCTATCGACTTCTCCAAGTGAATTCTTGGCAATACATCTATAGACGCCCACGTCATCAGCAGTTAGTTTACGCACTGTAAGTGTCATGCGACTCTCGAATGAACTGATCACAGTGTTCATAACTTCAAACTTCTCCGATGATATTACCATCTCGTCTGTCGGAGAAGGAATTAATATTTAGTGGTGGAAATTTTCAAGAAAATCAATGATGTTTTGTAAATTATGACACAACGTAAATTTCCTACGAATTTTTATTGGTTCAAAATGAGTAAATGAATAAATACATTTAAATTAACAACGCATGTAAATAATAAATCGTGTGTGAAAGGCGAATATCATAGGCGATAGTAATCATCTCATATTTTGCTCGACGAATTCTTCATAAAGCCTAAATTGCTACCATTTACTAGCACACACTTTACCGTCAAGCTACGGTAAGCTTCAGTCCGTTGTCCGCTAGTGATAAAGCGAGTGGCCTCCTTGAGACCATCGTACTACAAGTCTATTACTCACTGGAGCTCTATAATGGACGACTAAGATACAAACAAAATTTTGACGGATTAGAGCTTAAAAATATTTCCTTTTATTCCTTAACAACTTTTTTGACATTTTTTTAAAACAATTTAATATTTGGTGCCACGTTGATGACGCAAATTATTGATTTTTCGTTGATTTATTTCCCCGTATCGATTTTAATATGGTTATTGAGTGAGTAAAATTATGACTGAAAATGGTTGTACAAATAATTAGTTTGCTTTTAAAATAAAGTAGATTATCTCATTTAAAGGTTTTGATTTAATCAGCTGATTATTTCTCTCATCTGAAGATAAAATCATGGTAAATTTGAATAAACTGGGAAATGATATCGAATAATAAGAATGAAAACTTATTTAGAAAGGAAATTTTGGAGGGCCTGATAAGAACAGGAATGTTTAGTACAATCTTAATTTCGATCAAAACTTTGGTTTGTTTGTCCACTGTTCTCGACTTTACGACTTAGATGTATCTCAAACAAAATTATATAGCAAAATTCCCTTCTCCGTTTTATTATATTTAGAAATTTCATCTCAATTAATGTCTAAAATAACACTGTAACACTCTTAATTACGTTAGAGTGGGGGTTGCTTAATTAACACTTACATGTCAGTGGCCCTAACATAGATTGATGACAAACGAAAATGACAACCCTGTGCTTGGTTTTCGATGCGAGTCGTGTAAAAGCGCCAGTCACTCGGTACGAGTTCGCCTTATAACAAAGGTTTGATCGACGTTCGTACAACTGTATAACATTAGCGCAAAACTTACTTTAATGCGTTTTGATAATTAATATAATGTTTCTCTCGTATGAGACATGGATGTTAGAAACTATGAACATTTGATATGTTCACTGAAGCATACGCTGCAGGAAGTTAGGTACAGTAAATAATCAAATAATATTCCTTAGTGTTCAAATTATTATTAACGATATTTGATAAGGTTTAGTAATCCGTACTTCAAATTTTATTCTAATGCAACTAATTCACATTAAATTGTTTAGTCCTAAATACAGAATAAAAAGTATGTTAATATTATAGCTTTCTTTGGTTATTTTTTTTATATTAGGTACCAAAATTTTTCTTGAGTGTAACGATGGTTGTAGAAACGAAAGTTCTTAAATTTGACTTACGAGATAAAAATGTTACAATGTAATAAATCGGTCAACATTCTTTTTACGACATTGGATACACATACTTTGTAATTTCCCTCAATGTTGGACATTTAATAGGTAATAAGAAAATATATTATAACATAAATGTGAGAAAAGAACATTAGGTGGTAGACGTAGGCCTTGGGTAAGTACCGCCCATTGAGTTGGTTATGAGCAACAGTATTCTGCAGGTGTAAACTATGTCAGGTAATGGAACGCTGGGTTAATGATACCCTTTACATTTATAACGGTTGCAAATAATCTCAATGAGTTTTTAATAACAGGTGTTTTAGTCACATAATATCAATATTAAGTTTTTCTTTTATAGTGTCGTATATTTTATACAAATAAGATCGAAAATAACTTACTTATTTAGTAGTAAAAAGTGATATGATATCTCCCGCTGTATTTATAGACAATGGCCTTCCCCATTGACTGTTTTATTCTATTTATTATTTCTATTAATAATAATATTTTAACATGTATTGAAAGGCCAGTAAACAGATTTTCGTTTGCTGATAACTTCAAAATGACGACTAAAGTTTTAGTACTTTGAAAATTAGAATAAAAGTAACCAAACCTTAACGGAATAAATTAAATATATTACAGCGAATTTTATTTTAAACTTAAAAAAGTTAAACACTAGTTGCGGTCCTCAATTTTATTTAAATCTACCCGTAATCTTGTCTAAGGCAAAAATTATACCTCGGATTGATTTTAGAATTATTAAAATTAATAATTAGTATTGCAAGTATTAAAATTTGTCTAATGATGGCTCTGTTATTAATGGTCGAATGGAATCTTTTTGTATATGATAGACACTGTTACCGCTTCAGGCTATTAGAATAGAATAACTATTCCATTTATAGCCTTAGAATTAATTTATAATGAAGTTCATGCATATAATAATATTTGTCTAATTTTAATAAAATAACTGGTTAATTGTCAAATGATAAAATCTCCTTTATAGAAATTTAACAGGAAAAAGACTGTGATACAAAACAATAATGGGATAGTTTATGCCTCTCGTTATCACGGTTCTAGCAAGTAGATACTAAAGTTAAGAGTTTAGTTGACAATGGACATATTGGATAAAATCACCTGCTTTTTTAACTTATAGTGGGAGTCAATATTATATCGCAAAATTATATTTTGGTCATATAAATATGTTTTTTTCATTTTAACACAAAAAATATTAGAATCAAATGTAAGTATAGCGCAGATTTAGTTGTTGCATATTTTAATTTTTGTCCGGTTTTTGCGATGTATCCACAATATTAAAAGATTGTCTTAATATTGTTACTGTTAATAAATGTGAAATATAAATTTAAAAAATTAACAAATTATTTAAAATAATATACCTACACTACTAATTGTTGTAGTTATAAATTAACGTTAAATAAAAAAAGGCTAAAAAGTAGATTTAAAGACATAAATAAAGTTTCTTTCCAAATACAACTATTTAACCAATTTATAAATTTAATTAATTTATAAATGTATACTTGTATAAGTATTTTAAGACGTTGTTATACTATAGTTATAAAAATAGATTACAAAAGATAAAGGTTGCGTTGAACATAATGAGTAATTTCATCCATAAACTAAATAAAAGTTCGGCGTTAGAATAGAACGTTACACTTCACAGTCACCGTTGTCTCCTGGGACATTGAATCGGCTCTAACCTTTTAGATTGAAGTACCATCATTTTATATTGTATAAAATGTAGACTCTAATGTCTTTACCGTGCCAAGTTACAAAGGAAAATATAGGCGAACGTTGATTTTTCAATATTATATTGTAGTGTAATAAAATAATCATATTACTACATACAGTGCGTCCACATAATTGTTTTTTTATGAATATAAAATATAGATGTAAAAACTATAAAATCTTAAAACACTAGACAGTTTGAGCTGGTTCTACATTGAAATTAACCCGTAAATTTCAGGCGACAACTGCTGAGTAAAGAACTTTATGAAAACGCCGCCGGCCATAAAGAGAAGAAATACGATTCTCAAATCATTCTTGCTCATTATGGTTGATATTATTTTTTTCAGAATTTTATATTATTACAAATGTAAAGAATAAAACATTGAGATTAAATGCAATACAATATAAATAATAAGTCATCGATAGACCTAACCAGTGATGTTAAGATTTACAGAAAATTAAAACAATATAATATGAAAAAACATTCCAACTTTTTAATGTTTATTAAACTATTAAAGGTCCCATAATATGTTATTACCTTAAAAAGCTTTGTGTTAAAAAAATGTATATCATTGCGAGATTTATGTAAACGATACATTATTTACTGCAATAAGATGAAATACTTACCTTCTTTCGGCAAATCCTAATATTAGAAATGAAATGAATCGGGTGCGTCGCGTACTTATTTTCCTGACATGTTTTGTGTATAATCAGAAGGAGGAAAATATATTATTCTTATAACTCTACCTGGTTTATTTTACGCGTCAATAGCTGCTAATGGATATTTCACAGCATATCTCGTACGATTTTATGATGATTCGTCACTAAACCACAGTCACTGATATTAAAGTTTGTTGGAATTTACGACATATAGTTTGAGTTACGATTTTTATTAAATTCACAAATGATTTTAAAGTTAAAAAGTTTCGGAATGGTTATAAAATCTCACCTATGGTAGATAGAATATAAAAACTTTCGAGGGAATATTATCATTTCACTCAAATTTTCTATGAAAATTTCTTGCTGCCGTTCCAGCGACGTTATATGCAACGAATGAATAAAATATGAATTCATCAGTCGTATAAATGGATATTTGCGATCGTTTATTTTATATAACACCTAGACGAAGCACGTATGGGAAGTATTTTCTACTCAGGCAAATATATATTGTACTGGGCTAGAATTTGCATATAATTCTTAAAAACAATTAAATGCTTGCAGTCTACAAGCTCTTAACAAAACTGCTATATAAACAGTAAACGGTTTAAACGGTCCCAATAGTCACGATAGCGTTTGGTCCGGTTATTTAAGCGGAAACTTGGCAAATCAAAAGCCTGACTAAAGTTACTGTTTGATCTGCCAGTTAACTTGCTGCAGGCTGCGTCACTTAACTTTTACAACAAAATTTCAATAGAAGATTATCTAAATAGAAATTTGATATTTAAATAATTTTGATGAAATGTCTAACATTCTTCTTGTATTTTCATGTGCATAATAATAATATTATATATGTTTAATACTATAAAAAATAATGACTCTTATATTTTTGCACTCTTAAAATAAAAATTATCAGAAAAAAATATTTAAATAATTTAAAATTAAAGCACAAATAATAGATTCAAGCCGCTGGAGTACATTCCAAGATATAAATTACAAAAGCATTGTTGGTCCTCTTACAGAGAAGTCGTAAACGCCTGGTCCACTCAAGTGGAACTAATGGGCATTGTCTTATTTTACCACAATAGGTCACTTTTCTTAAGAATTAAACCCCGACGTACTCGTAAATTTAATCTTAATATCTCATTACTTGCAAACGCCGCTCCGCCTATCTGACTCTTGCCAAAAACTAAGAAAATGGTTACTTTACAGGCAGCTTTGTAGAATTTGTTAATTAAACGTATTGTAATAAATCTGTCTTGTTGCATATATTGTGTTACTTCAAAATATCATTATGTACCGAATGTTACTAAGAAAAATTATCCTTGTTATAATATTATGTATGAAAAACAATTATTTTAGTAATTTTTTTTTCCCTACACATTTACGTGAATATTTAGAGGAATTATTGTATTTGTTTCAAAACGGTTAACAATTTTTTATTTTAGTTATGGGATATCCTCGGGGATTATAGTTTTGCTTGCCTTTAATCTACCACTGGATAAACATTTTTTATCGTTTTTGTGGTAGTAAACTTGAAAGGAGATAAAAAATATGAAGACGATTTTACAACTCCACTGTACGTACTCGTATAGTTATAAGTTTATAAAGCACTTTTATAATACTCTATATTTTAACAGCGGCTTCATTCATTTAATTTATTTAGATATAGATAGACTAAAATGGTATAAATATATGTCAGAGTTTGAAAAAAAATGTCAGTTCAAAAAAATAAAATGTCACATGGTGATTAAGTAACACGTGATTGAGTAACATAAACACCGAGACAAAATTTTAGCATCTGTTACTTTTGCCGCATAAATAATGTATCGGTTTATGTTATTGTATTCAAAATATATTATTAATTTACAAATGAATGTTGTATAATAAATATAAACTTTTGACTTAATATAATATTTTATTTGTAAAACATACTCGTTATATGTTTACTTATTATGAAAAAGTTTTTTTTTTTAATAACTTATGAAACTAAAACCTCCCTTTTAAAAAAATTGGCAATAATAATAGATTTATCTATTTCTAAGTTACTCTAATTATATTATTAAGTTTATGCAGACTATAATATATAATTGAAAATAATTTGTATCACAAATGCTTCAGCCCAAGTAATGCGTTCAATTTTGATAAAACTAAAACTCTCTTCTTGTTTATCAATACGATTTTAATCGAATACAACACACCTATAGCTTCACATCCATAAAACTAACAAATTTTTATCAGTATTTTAAATCTCGATCTTTTCTCAGGATTATTATTGTGTAAACGTATAATTTTTACTCACTTGTGTCTTTTATCCAATAATTGATTGATCTTGGCGAGGATTCAACGTAGCACTCCAGAGTGACATCTGTGCCTAGTGGAGCTCCCACTATCTGGTTGGGTATTTGAATTTCAGGAGGAACTGAATAAATGATTATATTATTACAAATATGAATAAGTAATCGTGACTAAAATAAATGTATCGCGTCATATGACCGACGATTAACCGAAAATACTTTAGAAAGTACATATATAACAAATCTCTTTTTTTTTGTTCATATTTTATGTGTAAATTAGTTTCAATAACATGCCAATTACTTCAAAAAATACGTATTAAATATAGAAGATCTTAAATAATTCTGTAAATAACAAGAGTTCGTTGGAAGTTCTCGATATAAACAACAAATATTGAAAATTTTTCGCGAAGCTTTGTAACGGTTTTAATTAGTTTTTGTGGTTATATTAAATATATACTTGATACAGTTTTTTTTAAATATGACAAGTTGGATTTATTATATATATATATATACAGTTTGAAATCAAGGTATTTGTATTTGCTTTAGGGATGATTTACAATGTTTCAAGGTTTCTAAATTTGACACAAATTTTGTTATATTATAATAACTATAAAACATACCAAGGATACTTACAAAGCACTTGGACAACTATCCGTTTGCTTACAGATGGTGGTACGCCGTTACTAGCGATGCACAAATAAGCACCCATGTCTGAGCGTGAGATCTTTGTGAAAGTTAGAACTTCGTCTTCATGAATCGTCGCTTTGTAATAAAATAGAATAAGGAAGATTTGGAATTTTGTTACTGATTAATCAATATTAATAACTGTTTTTCCTTGTTGCTTTTTAATAAGTCGTTAAATATTTAGAAATACCTTTTTTCTTGGAGCCGTTGGCGCTTCTTATTACAATATCCAAACCATCTTCCCTTCTCCAAATGATTCTGGGTGTTGGTTGTCCACGAGCGCGACAGACTATGCGGGCTGTACCACCCTCTGCCACAACAGTATCTGAAGATGTTTCCTCAGCCACAAAGTCCGGTGGAATAACTACTTCTAAGTATCCCATCTAAAGCATAAATATGAATATTATTAATTTTAGAAAATTACCATCATCTATACGCTAAAACTTTAATTAAAGTTTTTACAATATCTTTAAAGATAACATACGTAGTTATTTATCTAAATAATCAATTTTCGTTAATTAATCATACAGTATATTGAAGCGTAAAGAAAAATTATTTTTGAAGCACATTACATCAAGCGGCGTCATGCCGTGTCGACGTCGCCATCGAAGCCTGCAGCTGCACTGTCGCCGCTAGGGATTTATGTCGTTATCAGACACTGGTATAAATTACAGCGCAGAGCAATAATTTAGGGGAACCATACACGAATCATTACCCGCTGCGTCGCTCGCTCGTTTCCTTCCAGTGCTGTTTAATTCACTTTATCTCTAGCTTTTATTGTAACAGCAGTATATTATTTTTATTTGCTTTACTAAATAAATGTATATTTGATACTTCTATAAAGGAATATTTTAAGAGGCAAAATTTGTCTCAATATTCGTCGTTGAATAGTTTCGGTAATAATCAGCATACCCGATATTTTTATTTTTTTCAAGATGGTTATGAATGATTTGTATATGTACGAAACATTATTTTTTCACTTTAAATAATCTAAAAGTGTTTCAAACTATTAAATGGCTGTGGAAACTTCCGAAAAAAGTGAAACTAAATGGACTTACACGACATATAGATTTATATTGTGGGCTTATATGATGAATGATATAGCTGTTGTATTTACTCCTGCGGATATGTCACACACGGGTTTTTACGTTTACGCGGTTTTGTATATCTTGTTTGCTATTTTTATCGGAATCCCACTCGTTTATTCGGAATTGTGCATTGCACAGTATACCAATTGCAATGTAGTCTCTATGTGGAATTTTTGTCCAATACTACGTGGTGTTGGCCATGGTACTGTTTATTTAATTGTGTTAAAAACAGTTTATATGATGGTACTTTCAACTTGGTATCTAGAGTACACATTTCATAGTGCTCTGGACCCACCCCCTTGGTTTTCATGTGATGATTATGGTGATCAAAAATGTATGGTGAAAAGAATAAATGTATCTACATTTCAACATTGTATAGAGGCGCAAAAACTGTTCAATGAAGACTGTGGCATGAAAACAGCAAGCAGATGTTTTTTTGACAGAGAAATAGCAAATAATAATACGAAAAATATGAATTGTTTATTTATTTGGAAGACTTTCTTATGCGGTTTTTTATCGAGCTTAGGTCTATTTATTTTTTTAATGAAGAAAAAAAGATTTTTCAAAATTTTTGTGAGATTGTTGGCTTGTTATATATCTATTATATTATTAATTTTATTTGTAGTAGCTCTATCTACAAGTGGCACTTGGTACGCGGCAAAAATTGGAGTTCACATTGAAGTATTCGATGATGATTATTGTTTTTATATTTTAACACAGAGTGTTCTTACTTTTGGAACTGGATGTGGTATAATAGGCTTTTTAACAAAAAATATGCCTTTTCGTAGTCCCGCCACAATGACTGCCATTACGGCACCACTTTTGTCAATTTTTATTTCACTTGTTTTTGGAATTATCATTTTCAGTGGTATTAAAACTGTTTCATACTACCATGGAGAAGAAGAAAATGTCGTAGAAGTTGGAAATACTTATTTATTCAATCCATTTGCGTCTATAGCTGAGATATTAAGTTACTTTGATAATTTACCAGTATGGGGATTTTGTTGGTTTTCGACAATTTTTGTCTGTTTATTCCTAAATATGTCCATACACTGCCTTTGTTTATTGGAATTACTGACAAGCAATTATACAACGGCCTATAAGTATAATAAATTATGTTGTTTTATTCTAAGCTTCCTTATTGGCATAATTTCTTGGCCGTTTTACTGTTCAGATCTCGCAGTGGTTCTAACAGATGTTACTCAAATTATTCAACTCACGAGCAACTTGTTCTTTTCCGTGGGAATATATTGGATATACGGCTTTCAAAAGCACAATGTGGACATTATATTTATGATTGGTGTAAAGGCAAGTTATTTTTGGAAATTTTCTTGGATAACCAATCCAATATGGATCATCTTTATTTTTTACACCAAATTAAATCACCTCCAAATAAATAGTAGTGTGAGTTCTTATTATATTTCTTCATTATTCATACACGTCGATCAACTCTTAATTTTTATTTTGTGCGGGATCTACATTTTTATTATAATTATTGGAACGTGTAACGAATTAAGAAGGTTTTATAAATACGATACAGTGTGGAATATTTGTCGTCCTTATAAAAATTGGGGTCCTCAAGATAAGATTTTATTTCGGAGTAGAAATATGTTCGTACCCGAGATTATGACAAGAGAATTTTTATATAGACAAGTGAGAATCCATGGTTACATAAAGAAGAACAATAAATTTAAACAGAAAGTCAACACCGAAGCAGTGCAGGAACCGACTGAAACGTCTGATTGGAATGCCTTGACTTCCAACTAGAAATATTAATTCATAATTAAAAAGATACAAATTATTTAAATATATAACAATATTTACCTGACTCTGCATTGGGTCAGTATTGATTTGACACATGTAGTGACCCCGATCATACTCTTGGACGTTCCTAATGTGTAAATTCCAAACAGTCTGCCCATTATGAGACACGCCCACTCTAGGATTATTAGTTATCACATGGTCGTGTATTGCTTGGATGGCTTTAGTGTCCGCTTTTACCCAACCGACCTAGATATTAGTTTGGCATAGTAATTATATTTTGATTAAATAAACATTAAAATATAAATAAAAAATTATTGATACTGCAATTATCAAAATGTATTTTGATTTTCAATTAGAGTAATATTATTTAATAATGTATTCTCTTACCCTGTATCCTCCAAGATTATGCACAAGGCATCTAAAAGTTGCGTCTCTTCCCACTGGTACAGTTAAATTTGTTATTGGTTCCGAAAATTTCGGTTGAAATGCTTGACCTGAAATAAAATATCTTATGCAAAATTAAGTTTTGTAATTAAATTTTGTAAAATTGAAAAAACAATTAAAACCTATAGAACTTGAAATGTAATAAAACTTTGAATAAAAAATGCCACTATTGATACCGGTTCTTTTCTTATAAAGAAGTCATTTCTCAGTTTCTTTTACTCTTTATATGTATACTAGTATCTACTCACCGACGAGCTTAGATTCAAGTCCGATCATGAAAATAGCGAGTATATATAAGGACCACCAATGCTCCTGCATATTTCAATGCCAGATCCTCGAATGCTGTCAGATGCTTAAGCCGGGTATATCCATGTGACACTGAAAACGATCGGCGTTTTTAAAATTGCGTTGCTGAATAACGTAAATTACAATGATAGTATTTTGTTCTATGTGGAACTTTCGTTCATGTTAACTTATAGGATTTTATAAATTATTTTAAATGTTCCTATTACTTTATATTTAACTTAAAGAAATATAAAACAAAAACAAAAAAAAATTATTATTGCATTGTCCACAAAAAGAAGCAAGCAAAACACTGTCTTTTTCATTCGATATATAAAGAAAGATAAAAGACTATTTGGGCGTCTGACGCGGAACATTTTGAGATTTGATCAGTCAATAATGATTCACTATTATGGGTCCATCAACCATTCATGCAAACATCGCCTGTGAAGGGTACGTATCGTTGCAAGAGCGGATGCGATCACAAACCGGTAAGTATTTTTCCGCCGAAGTGCGATAATGTTGTAGGAGTATTTCTAGACATACTTCAGTTATCAATACGACTAAAACGACATATTGAAACTACTTAATACTTTCGATAGCTCTTTTAGTGTTGTATAAAAGATTCCTTTATGTGTATTATGTTGGAGATAGCCGTACTTACGTAAAAGTGCAAGGATAAAGTAATGATGTGAAGTTACTATTTATACAGAGTAGCTTCATGTTGTTTTCTTTATATGTATATTGCAATAAAATGTAATGTCAAGATTACATGAAACAACAGACTATTCTCTACTCTTTTGCTCCCGAATTGAAATGTTGTAATTTGACATATTATTTATTAAATAAAAGACAGCATGAGATTAAAAATTACCAATTTTATATCTGTTCTTTTAAGGAAGTCTTAAGACTTAGAAATAGATAGAACTAATAAGTATTTTACTTATCGGTAGCAAGAATTTCAATTAAATTTAATATATGTCAAAGGTTTATATTAATTTATGACAAGTCGTGATATTCTTAGGAATAACGTGTAAATTGTATGTATTGTAAAAGTAAGTAATGGTATTCGTAAAAATAATGTTAATATTAGTTTTATTCAAAATTCGTGATTGTCAAATTAATTTTAATTCAAGAAACTGCTTTCAAGTTCAATTTCAATGTAAAAGTAATTATAAATTAATAATCATAAGTTCTCTTTCAGAAGCACGGTTATATTAAATTAGTTTTTTACTAAATTGGGTAATTTGGTTGTTAATAGCATTAATTAATAACTTATTTTTCAATCAGACAAAATATAAATATAATTCTTAGTAAGTGTGCTGATTTTTGTGTAATAAATGTGATTTCAATAACGTAATTTTTATTAATTAATAATTAATGTGTTTTTAAGAGTCACGTTTAAGGGGTCCTTAATTAGAAAAATTACGTTTAAAAGTTCGTTAATACAATAAAAATACACAACTATTGTTAAGGAATTGAAATTGGAATTTTAGTAATTACTGTAATATTTATAATAATATAATTTAAATAATTTTTATAAGAATGCCAGGTGCATTTTTATTCTTCTTTTTTGTAAAACGTTAGAATTAAAAATGTAAGCTATTATATAGCATATATTTATCTGAGACGAAACCTCTTAGCATTCCATGGATTCACCGTGCGGGTGCCGTCGCGGGTGATCGCGTTGCAGGGAGAGGAGCTTCAACAGTGCCTGGGACTTGCGACATAGGTGTAGGTTTATGGGGCCCTTATCTAACGCGCGTTATACGAGTACGCTCGCCTCCACTGTCCAAGCTCCTCTCCCTACCTAACCAAATTTGAAAA
>DVQO01000695.1:0-13943 GCA_018231785.1 Danaus gilippus | reverse complement strand
AATAGTTAAATATTTATATTGGTATTTCAAATATTACGAATAACATATATGTAAATATCTTTTTACAAGTTGTAAGCTCCTGATGACATCTTGTCATATAACGTGTAATACTATTCACTAAGTCATTAACTTAAAGAAAATGATTAAAATAAATAACTCTATTTTTCATTGTTAAATACATTATTAAAAGTATAAAATTATATCAGTTTAAAAAATCAAAACGTAAAGAGTAATAAAATTCATTCATTCATAAAGCATTTTTAATCAATTTAAAAATTCCTTTGACTCAATATAAAAAATCTTTTTATAAAGCTATTAAAACTATGTATAGCAGATTGATGATATGAGACTGTTAGCTGAACCCAATTGTTTGTAGTGCAGTCTCGGAGGACATTCATTGTTACATATGATAAAACTGAAACTCATTAGCTCCACTCAACTATCCTAGCATTATCATACATAGCATCATTGTATTGTTACTTGTTGAACTGAGTAACATATATCGGGTCTTATTAAGCGTTAATCATTAGAATTTTGCGGTATGTTTTCAACGACAAATTATATATTCAAAATATATACATATTTATTTTTAAAGAAATTTCACACCGAATTCAAACAAAGGCTTACTTTTTTTGGAGAAGCTAAAAGAGGATATAAAATATAAAAAGATGAATCAATAATAATTAATTGCTTTAAGAGTTTTTTGTTCTCATCTAACGAGCATTGGATTTTAATAACATTGATATTTGTTATAAAACTAACTACATATTCCAATAAAAGGAGTCAATAAATTTTTGTCAGAATTATAACGAAGTAACAAAATATCGTTTCTTTGAAGTTAATATTGATTTTTTAACGTAACTATCAATTACAATTCAAGAATCACTACAAAATACTTGGTAGTACCAAACAATGACAAAAATTTACTTAACTTTAGATTTTTTTTAAAGTTATACGTTGTGATATAAAGTCCTTTTATTATATGGAAAAAAATAATGGTGGCATGTAGTTAATAACGAAAGTTAATAAGTAGTTAGACTTACTCGTTTAAAAAATGTTTTCGTTCATTGTAAATTTGTAACCTTTGTAATAAGATAATAAAAAGTCAGTGCGTATATTTCATATAAAATCGTCATCGGTTTTCGTGTGTTATATATTTCGTATTATTATTGAGATATAATGTTTCGTTTTTTAAATTTTCTATAGTGTATTTCAAAAAATGAGAGATTTTAATTAGGACTTCAATTAAAGTATTCAGTTTACTGTACTGTCCAGTTTTATTCATTTTATTCTTATCAGTAATAAAAAAGTTAAATAACGAAGTCTGATACGGAATAACAGTGAAATATATATTCTAAACAAGCGTAGAATAAATGGAAATAATACCATACAAAGAGACGTAGAAGGAGGGAAAACTATAAAATATAACATTGCATCTTTCGCAAAATACTTTTCATGGTATTGATCAAAACAATTTATTTAAGTTCAACGACAGATCTATGCACGTATTTCGGATTCAATCATCCTTTACAATCACAGCAATCAACAAACAAATAATGTCAGTGGCGTTTTGTTATTTCTTTGAGCTGTATGAAGCTATCAGATTACGTATACTTTTTGTTTATTTAATTTTTCTTGTGTAACACTGCCAGACATTGATAATTACCTACACGAAATTGACAAATGAGAATTTTAATATTCATACTATGATTACCATTTTAGGTCTTATTTTAAATCAAAGTTTTAATTTTGGTCACAGACCTATATATGTATAAAATTGATGTTTATAAATGTATATTGAAACGTTTATAATCCAAAAATGTGAATTATTTATAAGAGATGTAATATGGGTAAAATTTTATAGGATATTTGTTAGAATATTGTCAAATCACGTCCAAACTTAGTATTTTAATTAATAATAATTAAAATATGGGCTCTTTTTTCATTTTTCTATTTACGATTAATATAAAAAAACTAAGATTAAAGGATTCATTTTAAAAATTACAAAAAAAATCGTTTATTCGTCGGAAAACTACTAAAGATTTAACAAACATTTAGACTATTGAAGAATTCCATGTTCGGAAATCAAATCTAACGATATAAACTGAATTAGCTTCTTGTTAAATCGACCCTCGATAGAAACCAATACCAGCAGTCTGCTGACTTCCCAAAGAAAGTAATAAGAGGTCAACCGTTTCATTATAACGGAATGGCTTATTTCCTTTGTTTGAAGCTGTGAAACAGCTCTTTTGGGTTGGATAATTTTGGAAATAGTAATATTGTAACCAAACTTTTTAAAGTGATTCTGCAATCTAAATATTCAATTTAAAAACTCATTAAAATATTCTTATAAACAATCCACAGTAAATTATTTGGTTACATTAAAAATACATAATAATAATATTGTACGAAGAGTAATATAATTTTAGGGTTATTCATTGTAATTTTTAACTTTGACAGAGGAATAATTTCTGTTAATATGATGGATATGAATTCTTCGTTTTGTAATGTTATTATCAAAACAGGATGTTTCAACAGCTTTTTATAACAGAATAATTTTATTAGTGCTTCATAAATTGCTTATATTATGATGTTATTGCGTACAAAAATACAAAAAAATTTGTGGGAACTTTTTATTACTTTTAATTCATGACGGGATATAGTTTTGATACACCTCATTTTAATCAGCTTTAGGTTTTTTTATACATTCAAACAACAATTTGTTTATAACATATCTTAAAATGTCAACGATTAATAACTATATAAATTTTATAAATTGCCGATAATGAATTTCTACCATTTAAATAAAGAATTTGGCTTGTAAATCTAAATATTATTGAATCTAATCATTACATTGACTTATATAGCTGGTGGAACGCATTCTATCTTGAAACTTATTTGACGAGAATAGTACTACATTATCACAAACTTGTAGAAGAATGTTGCTACTAAAAGAATATTTTGATCAATTTGAGATCAACGTGAATGAGCCTACATCTCTGATTTATCAATAAGGTTATGTGATTTCTTAGGCAAAATAGAAAAAAATAGATTATGTCAGACATTGAAAAACATTTTTCATATATATGTGTATGGTCTCTTATACATTAGCGTTCCTATCACTACCTTTAAACTTCGTGATAATATATTAAGTGTTTACTGAAAGAATCAGAGAATAAAGTGATGGTAGTAAAGATTCGCGTGTTAGAATTATTTAAACCAAAAACGTTGTTTAAACTGGTATGCTTAAACTAGAGAAAATATACTGAGAAAGCACTTATATTCAGCTAGTGATTTAAGTATCTCGTTGTGGTGTGATTTAGAAAGGCTGCAGTGTATGTTAGTCAACAGACAAGTAATTACAAAACCACTCCGATATCGTATCTCTTAAAGCTCAGTTGCGGTTTCGAATACGTTTTTTGGCAACTTTCCTATTTTGCTGTAGATATTTTCTATATTTAATTAATTGTTTATTCATTTTTTTACCTATAAGAGAAAAATAAAGGAACAAAAAATCTACTGTCAAACATTCTTATTATTATATACTTGTTACACTTTTTTATTCTTGAAGAGCCTTAAGTTAAAAAGTAATAAAACTTGAAATAACGTTTCAAGTGTGAACTTTATTTTTATTTTGATATATATTTTTATAAAACAATATTCCATTAAAATAGTAGTACTAAGATTAATAGTTTCAACAAGATTTTTTTTAAGAGCTGGTTAAATCGTGCCTCTCCAGAATCCAATCAGAAGGCTGCTGACTTGCTTCATAAACTATAAGGGTTCAAACGCTTTTATGTAATTGAATGGCCTTTATACTGAGCCATATCGTTTATCGTTTGTTTAAAGTCAAAATTTTATTATTTATCTCTTTCCACGGACGTATATTGTAATACATTACATTAGTATTTATATCCATAGCAAGGCAGAGTTTAAATTCCTCACTTTTCTCACGTATAAAAGAAATATAGAAAGAATAATTTTATTTTATATGAAAACCAAAATTTTATTTAAATGTATACTAGCAAGAGATTTAGATCTCATTTTGTTTTATTCTATTTGTTTTATATGGCTTCGTTGTAAATCTGGTTACTTTTCGAGCCATAGTACTTGCACAAAAGATCTATCATTACAATTTCGAAATTTTAAATAAAATTACAAATTTAGAATATATTAAGAATATATTATCCACACTGATTAAGTAATTTCCCTGTAACTTCCAATTAACGAAACAAGTAAACGGGTTTATTAGACGATCGACTTGTTCAAGTTCAGATTTTTTACTTCCACACATTCTTTTCTTAACTCTTCCTGATTAAGCAACTGGTTTCATTTAGACGCTTTTGATGGTTTAAATCAAGAATAAGAAGGTTTCGAATATTTTTCACTGAATTATTTCTTCAGTTCACTAAAACGCTTTTGTCATTTACCAATTATATATACACAAAAACGGCTGCAAAAACTTTCATAGTGATTGAAACCAAATTTTATCAAGTCTAGCAAGAAAGTTGACTACCAAGTCTACAGCAGTCGTTCTAAAAGATCTTGTAGATCTGCAATCAATATTTCTTGAAACCATTTGATCTCTAAGTATTTTATCGTGATTGTGGTTTGCTTACGACAATCTATTTAAAATACTTGTATCCATTTTAAGAAAAAATATTGTCAATTGATCTGAAAGCTTCTGTTGATATTTGCAAGCTCACCTGCGTATGATTTTATATTGTCTTTTGTTTTCATATAAATTTAAGAATAACACTTATACATGTTTTACCAGTTTTTGGTTATATGTTAAATTAATGTGTGCCAAATATATCAGTATTGTGGTTTTTTCCTTTTACTTATTTCTGAGCTATGTTTCATGCAAAAAACAGGATATGATACCTGAGAGACAATTCCTTAATCGTGTTACAGACATGTTTATAATAAAGTTAGTAAGGGATAAATAATATATTATTTATTTAACATTTTCAATCAATGAATTACACCAATTGAATATGAATCTGTTTTAAAATCGATTTTAACACATGTCGATTGATACTCTATTGATTGTACTTCGATTAAGTTTTTTAGTAATTAATAAAAGAAACTATATAAAAATTATATAGAATAAGAAGCCGTTTTTTAATTTTTTATTATAAATTAAATACACCATTGAAACTTCAATTTACACGATATTATTCAATGTTTGTTTAAAGACAGCAGACATAATCGTTAGGAAATCTTGTTCATGTACGCATAGAACTAAATTTATGTCGTTTTCATCAAAATGCGGAAGAATAACCTCAAGCGGTTCATAATTTATTTTTGTGAACCCTTTCTGAAGAAAAGGTTAGAACGCCCATATTACGAATAATAAAATATAAGCTCAGAGTTCATATATCGGTGAATGATATAAAAACATGGTATGTGTATTTAGAAAATCATTTAAATATACATAAACATATGCTCATCTATCTCTATATAGCCAGTACCTAAATACTTATACCTACCTAAATAGCCAACATAAATAGTTTTCACTTAGGCATTAAAAACGTACAGTAACTTATGCCAATAATTACAATATATGTTGTAAAATAATCGAATTAATAATAATGTTGATGAATTAATTTCCAATTATTTTATGCTTAACAAAAATTCTTAATCTTTAAAAGAAACACTGTTTCAGAGAAATACTTTTTCTGGAGACGGCGCAAATGTTCTGTGAGAAACTTTTTAAGTTATTTTTGTGCTATTCCACCTTTTTTATCTTTATCCCACCATCGCTTATATTTTGATATTAGTATTTATTAATATAATTAGCAATATTGACATAATTTGCAATATTTTTTTTATATTCATCAGTGTTCATTCAGTTATGTTGTTCAGTTACTATGTGTTATTCATTTAGTGTATGGTTTTTATAGATTTTACGTCTATTCTTGTTACTTAAAACTTCTGTAAATAAACTAATAACTGATGCTTAATATATAAATATAATAATATATATTAATATATTTAGTGAGAGATCTCTTTAAAATTAATTAAATAAAGCACTCAAATCACGTTAGTAACATGAAAAACCATAAATTCAATTTAAAATCTCTATTAAATAAGAAAGAAATATGGAAGGTCTCAAAAAAAACTGAATATACAAGAAAAATTCTGTAAGGATAACTGAGTGTATTGTATTATCCTATTACCAATATTTCAAACCATGTACCAATCAAATTCAATTGCGTTCGCACGCTTCGCAAAAAAAGAAACATCTCCCAACTAATTGGGTACTGAAGCTATACTGAAATGTTATTGACGCACACTTTATTGAACGGTTTATATTGAATTTGAACTATGCGATGGCTTCTAGCTTAGTTTAAATTGTCGCTTAATACGTGTATAGAAAACTATTTAAGTAATTTTAACGGTGACGTATTTTCAGTTAAACATATATGTATGTATAAGGGGAATAAAAAATAAACAAGCATTGCTACAAAATAATGTTAATGTTTCTTACATATGACAACTCTCTTTTGATTATTGAATTAAATAATTTATATTTTTAGCGACGAAAATTCAAAGACAAATATATTGCTTTTGGAAAATAACATATATAGATATATAACAAATATATATTTCAAGTAATCATAGTGCTTAGCTCAATGCGGTAAAATTAATCATTAAAATTTGTTAAGAAAAATATTTTAAACTAGGTGTTTTTAACTAGGTGTAGCACATATATATATATAAACTTACTCAGCAAAAGCTCTCAAACGATCTTCTGAAATAAACTCTAAAATAATAGTTCTAACACTTTCAAAAAATTACTGTCACTGAAGTTTGCGCAGATGTGCACTGCAAAACTGGGAAACTCTTGGAAAATTTCAAACATTAAATTTTAAACTTATTCGAATGCTTAAATATAATAATTTAACTTTTATTTTATTCAGTGACTAGAAAAATATGAGGCAGCTAAAAGAAAACAAAAAAAAAATCTATACATCCTTGAGTATTAAAATCTCTGTTTTCCATATCCTAAATAAGTAACTAAGTTATAAGACAAACATGTAAACTAAGATTTTAAAGTAATATTGAAAACGGAGCAAATACATAATCGTGATCTTTGTTCTGTAAATATTAAACGTTTGTGTTTTATATTTAATAACGGTTTTAATATTCAAGAATAATATTCAATAATTTATTGAAAAACTAATTTTATAGTTTATATGTATTTATGGGATAAATAAGACACAAAACTTGGAATTACGTAAATGACCTTTTTTTTTAATCCGATATTTTTATTATTATTTTATAATTAAATATTTGGATCTTAAGAGAACATCCGTTAAATATTTTGTTACCAATATAATATTTTAAATTCTTGACATATTGTGATGCACAGAATTTATATTGTTTAGAACTAATAAATTAAAATCTAGATGAAGATCAACCTAAATTCACACTTTTCGAAATATTCAACCCTCAAGAATAGGTGTATGAATGTTTAATTTTTTTTTTCCAAAATTTGTTAACACATTTCTTTACAATGTGAAAACGAAGCTGAGAATATAGCGGAACATTAAAATTTTCACGACTAAGCAATCTATTTGTTTTTGAACTAAGCAACTTCCATTAGGAGTGAGAGAATTATTCTCAAGATAAGCAAGTAAAAAGAAAATTATACGGAAATAGCTGTTGATTCTGGCATGCTACACCTGTGTTACTAAACAATCGGCTATCAATTCACTCCAGTGCTGCAGTACATACCATGTTATCAAAGTTCAAAGATCGTTCTTAATTTATATAAAACTTTTTTCACATTTGTATGTAGTTATAAAATATGTAAATGTTTTGAAATACCTTGCCTAGAGATCCGTAATCGGTACTTATTTTTTATCATTTTTGGCAAACTAAAGCTATGGAACAATGCGCAGTAGAGCTAATTTATTTTAGTATAAAATAAAACAAAACGGAAAAATTCCATATATTCAGATTTTCTGCGTTTGCAAAGCATATTTTGGGTAAATTAAAATGATTTTTATATATAAATACTATAATAGTCTGTTAAAAAAGATATCACTAGTTTTAATTTCCCCGGGATTACGTATATTATTTTTAATTTTATATCACTTTATATAGGTAATAATACCAAAAAACCTAAATAGACCAATTAAAGTCAATAGTCATCTTCGAATTTTACCTATTGCAAGAAAACTGTGAAAAAATCTATATTAAATTTTGTCTGAAGTATAAAATCTGTACATAGGCAGGCTACATCTGACCTAAGCAGCGTTTACCAGTAGTACAAAATTTTCTGACGGTGCTAAGAGGTATAGTGTGCCTCGCACCCAAGCAAGTCAACTACAGAGCAAAATATAATTGTGTTGGCCACTAGTCGAATAAATGTCAGACTAGTTCCTAAAGCCTTGTGCATAACGGCAGGCTCCTGTTATTACATTTTTTAACGAGTGATTTGAGTACGACAAAGACTTTTACGAAATACATGGCGAATTATTAATTTAGAAAAAAAGGAAATAGCACCGTATTAAAACTACTAACGAACAATAGAATTGAAATTTTTTGAAATTTTGCTACAAGGTATAACATCCGATAAAAAATACTGCCTGCAAGTTGTTCGCGACTAGTGAAAAGTAATCTATCAAAAAAATAGCATTTGTGGAAGACTAATTTCTTTCTTTCAGCAGATCAGCACCCATAAATAATCCACTTATAATGTCATCACAGCCACTGTTTCTTTTGAATCATACCCCTACTTTGTGTTGTTCTCAAAACTGCGTAGACTTTTGAAAAAGCAAGGTAACGGTAGATTAAGGAAATAAGGATGGCTTCGAAAACAGATATATCAATATCAGGGAGTAATGCTCTGGTCTGTATTTACCTAAATCAAAACACGGGCAATACTCAAACAAACAGACAAACTCAAAGAACACACTATCAATTTCACATTCATGGTGCTGATAGTAAATAAATTAATGTGAAATTGATCAATTTGGTTCTGTTTAATCCCTTTTTATATTTATTGATCAAATCGTAATCCAAACAAACTTTACAAACGTTTCCAATTTCGAATAAAATAAATCCCACATCTGTCGACTAATTGCGCACTAAAACTATCACGAACAATCACACGCAGTTTATTGAGGAGTTTAAATAAGCTCGTAAGTTAGTCATAGCTTTATTAATTGAATAAAATAAAAAGATCCAAAATATTTAAATATATATGTATAATCATATATATAAACATTCAGTTTACAACTCTTTAACTTTAATCAAATCTATTGTCCTGTCTGGGTTGAATAACATTCTCACAATTGTTATGAAATTACTAATATTATTATTATTAATATAAAAAACTACATAACAGAAATAAAAAGAAATTCCACTAGGAATTAAAGCACAAAATGTGAAACGTAAAATAATGCGGCTTACCTTAGTCCTATTAATTAAATAAATTTTATAGACCATGAAAAGTTTTAATAAATAAATGCTATTAAATATTTCAATGTGTAAGGCTCCAGTTTGGAATTAATTTCCAAATTGACAATAATTAAAACACGTTTTGGTTTATCCGATTGTCGATACAATGAAAGGCTTACAATCGAAACAAAATTGTACTAACGTTAAAAAAAATTCCATATTAATTTCTACGAAAATCAAGCAATAAGTTTGTATAAAAAGGAAAACATTTAATGCTAATTTCTTTGTGACATACATCTGTATTAACAAGTCACACATGTATCTTTTGATCCATTTACGATTATCAAAATGAATTTAAAATATCCTAAATATTATAATAATAAATTTAATTAAAATTTAATCAATGTAGATACAAATATACTATAAATAATTACAGCGAGTGTGCAACTGCTGAGGATCTTTCCGGACAAAGTGCTCTGCTTTGTTTTACTTTAATTATTTAACTTCCTGACCTGTTGCCGTAAATCATATCAGAAATGTTAATTTAGAAAATGTTCTTGAGGATTTCATTTCTCTTTTACCACCTGTATATTTATGGTAATAATTAAAATATTTGCCTTTTTATTGTAATTTGAAATCTGTTTAACTTAACAATAAAATATTAGATTCGTTGATAATCTTATGATATTTGAAATAAACATCAATACAACCAACAAAGGAAACACAATTTGGGTGTTATTATAAATAAATATTTAAAACATTATAATTATTTAAAGCATAATTTTTGCCTTTACTGGTAGTTTCTAAATAAAGAAGCAGTTTTGAATACAGCATGCGTATTAAATTAACAAAGAAACATAATTATATAGCAATTCCAAGCCCGGATGCAGATGTCGCGTCCGCTGCTGAGAGTTTCGTTGTCCTGAGTTATCCAAGTTTTCATATGTTCTAGTTTGAATTATATTTGTGAACTGGAAACAAATACAAAATTAACTTTAAAAAAACTAATGGGTAAATATTAGTCACGCAAGTTAATATAAAAATGTACATGGGTAATACAAATATTACAATGAAAATAAAAGTAAATGTATAAATAATTTTCACTACAAATTGAATTCGGAACGTTTTATGGAATCTTTATTATTATGCAAATTTCTTTAGAATTTTCTTAAGAGGATAAAATGTAAAGAAAAATCTCATTTACCTTAGGCTTTTTCGTGTCCAGTTTAAAAAAAAGATTTATCATTACGATCTCCATCGACAGTAAAAATCCAAAGTTAGCACAAAAATCAAACATGTACTACTTATTAGTTTCAAAACGGGAAAACATTTGAGAAATTCTTATTATATACATATTAAAATTTGTAAACTCGATCTTTGTTAATTTTGTGGCTATAAAAATGGCAGTCGGATTATAAAAGCTTATAAAAACAAGTAAAAACAGTAAAATAATATTAAAAAGTCATATGTCAAAGAAGCCTAGAAACTAACAAGGACATATTTTAATTTATTACTTTTTTATCATATGAGTCATGTTAAGAAAAAAACTTTTGTCACAAAAATACTAATTACGATTAACCGTTAAAACCACGATGAAAAATTTAAACAAAACATTTTGTTCACGTTTATACATAGTAGGATTATGGCTTTTATTTCCAAAGATATTTTTATAAAACTTAGATTAAAATTCACTAAAACTAAACAAAACAAATCTATGTGAAACAATCCTCTTTTAAATTTATATATTAAAAGACGTTTGTCTAATAATATCTGCGCCTATCTATCAAATATAAAGTAATCATTTATCTATTATGTTATAAACAGTTCGCTCAATTTAAATCGACAATATGTGTATAAACAGGGTAAATTGGATTTAGCAATTTACTTTTTTATTACGCCTAACATAAAAGCGAAAATCCTGTAACAAGTTCAATAACGCAGGTGTGGCTCGAGGGATTCAACCGGTACATCCGTGTAATGTGCCCTGAACTGGGTTATCTCAAGGAGTGTTTTCTCACTGGAAATGGGATTTGTACGGTTCAAAAATGTCCGAAATACTGAGATGCTGGAAATTTAAATTGCTTTTACGTTTTAATATTATTCCCTACATAAAGCAACAAATTTATTTAAAAATTTAGCTTTTAAAATGTATTGTATTTACAAATTACATATCACATCTATTTTCGACTATCATATTCTTAACGAAACTAAAATATTAAAAATTACATATATTATAGAAACTAAAATAAATGTAAAATAATTTTATTTTCTGTTCCTTAAACCAAGATATTAAACATACTATTCTACGAGTATAATATATGGCATAGTCACTGATGGAATTTATACATTTTTTCATAAAAAATAAAATAAAATTGGAAAACATATACCAGGGGTAAATTTCACGTAAACGCATCCAAATGATAATCTTCTTTTTTGAAATCGGTTACAAAAGGACTGATTGACCTTTTAGAACCTTAATAATGGGATTTTAGGTAGCCGGTTCGTTGTATGGGTGAGATTTGGATATTCAAAGATTTTATCTCATGCAAAATATTATAAAGATTTACTTCGAAATAGCTGAAGAGAAATATATTTAAATTAATATTATTATATAACAAATTATATCACCATTTTTAACTTCTAAGTAAAACATAAAAAGATTTATTAAGAAAAAATAGGCTAGTAGGTAGTTCTTAAACTTGGACGGAGAAATGGCCCTTGTTGGCGTGGGGAAATGCTTAATGTATACTCGTACTATCTTGCTTGGGGAGGGAGAAAATAAGGAGAGCTATGTCGGACTTCCCTCCTGAAAAGGACACGCTATCATCTAAAACCCCACAGGAGCCCCACGCGCCGCTCTTCTGCTAAGCCATAGGCCCGCAAGGGGATTCTGCTGTTGTCTAGCATGGGCTGCCCCACAGAAGTGTCATTTTCAATTCAGTTAGGCTCTTCATTTCAGTCAGTGGTACGCGGAGCCTCATACCGTAAGATGGCAGACATCCCCACGTCCACCACCCGAAAGCTCCTCGCTTAGTCGCAAGTGATTTAATTGTTGCAATAATTTCTTACAGTGAATATTATGATTTTTTTTATATCGAAACTTGATACAATCAATCAATAGTAATCAATAGTAGATGAAAATACTCAACAATAAAGTTGTAGCCTTTAGAACTATTTTTTGTCAAAAGTACAGACATCATAAATTTGTTCGAGACGATATAAATAATTTATGTAACTTTGTAATATAAAATAAAATTAATATTTTAATTAAAGAGGACACCAAAATCATAAAATAACTAATATAATCTTATTTTTATTTATTTATTATTTATTACATAGTTTAGTTCAGATATAAAAAATAAGTAGAAACAGGAATTTTATCCGTGTATTTTTTCGAAAATACCAAACACAAAAAATCTCTTGCATTTGGAACATTTTACGTATTGGTTACTAAAATATTTTTTCTTAAAGAATACCAAAGACCACAAAAGATAAGAAAGTAAAAAAAATTTCGCGAAAACACCGAAAACATAATAAATTTTTAGAGATGAAATTAATGCTTTGAATAATTTTTAATCCAAAATTGTCTTTTCAATAGTACGCTATAGTTTACATAAAGTAATAATACAATTTATTTAATTTAGCCAACGAGAATTAACATTTTAGATTTTTTTTGTATTGTTGATAACGTTTTATTTAATACAAGTCGTAGAAAAAAATACGATTATAATGATTAATATTAAATATCAAAAATATATTGTATATAAAGAATTAATGGCATTTTTTTTTTGTTTGTGAGGTCAATAATTTCAGAAAATAACGTTAAAATTTCGTTTTTCTCATCACACTTTAAAAAATATATATCATTTTGGTATTAAATTCAACCCTGATGTTTTTAGATTATGAAACATGAAAAATTGTTACATTAAATAAAAAATTGTATTGCTACTTTGTCCTTGAAGAAGTAGGTTGACCAATTTTATCCCGTTATATATTAAACATGTATACAATTTCCTCTTTTTTAGTAGATTATTTATGTAACTTATAAATTGTCGCTGATAATTGTGTCAATATTATATGTCCGCATACAAGATACTATAAGATACGCATTAAAATGTAGTTTGTTTGTTAATAAATGTAACTGGAAGACATAATTTGAAATTTATTTTGATTTGAAATTCAGTTAATGAGACTTAAACATTCATTCATAAGCCTACAATAACACAATACATAATATTATAAAGTACATATAAGAGTTATACTATAAAATAAAACTTGTGTTTTATTTTTTATCAATATCCGGAATTGATGATAATCTACATAACTGTAACATGCAATCTGACCTTCATCATCTTATCAACATTATCATCGTTAATCTAAAATCTGTATGGAAAGTGTTTTTTTAAATTAAAATTATATGTAAAATATTTAACTAACCAATATTTTATATTGATTTTAGATCTCTTTCTCTTTTTGATCCTATGTCCCCCAGATGGGGCAGAGGGCGTCCACAGTACGCCGCCATCCCG
>DVQO01000694.1:0-13945 GCA_018231785.1 Danaus gilippus | reverse complement strand
ATTTCTTTAGCAGAAAACGTTCTTAAGTTCCTATTATTTAAACGACAATGAAAAGATCAATTTATGTCATAGTTGAGACATAATAACAAGTACTATTGTCATCATTCAAATTATATTCAAAGAGAACGGTTTTAAAACTCCACGATCTATTAGAGTTCTTGAATCTGTTGTTGAATAAAATGAACCTTTCATTTTTTATTGGTATTATTGAATGAAAATGTTTCGAAAACTCTCATTGTGATATAATAACTAGTTATGTACATATATACCTCCTATTTCCCTTACAACCTATGTCTTGATACAATCAAATAAAAGTTGAAAAGAAATCGTTAGCTAGCTAGGCAGTGAAAATAAATAAGTGTTGAAGAATAAAATAAGTTTCGCGGTCCACCATTGTACGGACCGCCTTCCAGTCCAAACAGTATTTCTATTGTGTCTGCCATTACCTAGCCCTCTTTTCGCCTTTTGTATTCGCCTCTTCTATTGAAGTGAGACCTTCCCAATGACGCTTTATGGTCGCTTTGAAGTATGCAAGATATATACTTACGTGCTTCCACATAATTCTAAAATATTACTTTAGCGATTATATTTTTAGATATGTATTCCCATTTATCAATACCCTTTCAAAGTCTATGTTGTAGTTTATGACTAAAAAGAAATATTTTCATTTTTACGAATATGTTGAATAGAATTTCACATTATGCTGGTAAAGGTCATACAGCTATTATTAAAATTATACATAAAGGTGAATTTTTCATAATCAATAATGGAAACAGAGGTTAATTTATATTTCTCGACAATTCTTTTATTTTTATTTTCAGATGCCTTAATGCCATTTAATATAAAAAACTACAATTGGTTGACGAGGTGAAAAGTGACAAATTAAGAGATTTTGAAGTTTAAGGAAGTTATTGATATTATATTATTCTATAACATGAACCTGTAAATGTTACAGAGATATTTGTTCAGAAGGTTTATGAAATTTATTCGTTTAAGCTTAGATTCAGGGCTAAGGTAAAAACAGTTAATAATATGTAGTTTTTAATAAAACATTAATATTTCAGAAAACGTGTTTCCACCTTGTTAAAAAAAAATATTCCTTCTTCAGGTTTAAAAAAACTCTATTATGAATGATAAATATTGAAAAAAGTACTTTTGACTTTTATGCCCAACCTGTCCCGGATTATCTTTTTCTGTATTAACATAAACCTGACACTTTATAAAAAAATTTAATTGCCCTTTCAGTAGAATTCGTGAAACGTTTTTTTTCTTATGTGCTACTACATCCTGGAGACCTTTCTTTGTTTGAAAAATATTTCACTTTATACCCAATACCTACTCAATACCTACTAATACCAATACCTAATATTTAAATAATATTAATACATGGAAACCGGTATAAAGTCAAAATTAAACTTGGGGATGTGAAAAAGAAACTGAGAGACTAAAATAACATTCTTTTTCACGGCGATGTTGTTATTGCATACAATAAAAATATACACAATGAAAAAGTAGTAAACCCGATATTTAGTTATTAAACGAAGACTATAACATAAAGTAATTAAATATAGCTAGAATTAGAATTTTTATTCTACATCCAACATTAATAATACTTAGTGCTCACTATAATTAATAATTTTAACTAAAATTCATGTTTTATTACTTTAAAATTTAAAACCATCAACAGTATTAACGGCTTAATTAGGTTGTTCTGTATTTTATTGAGAATAAAATTTATATCATCATAAACTATACAATCTAAGTTACAAACTAAATAGCTAAACTTTTTATAGATTTTATTTTTCAAATATATTTACAAAATATATTCATTACTTATTAATTATTATAAGGACCTTGTATAGCAACACCTTTTTTTCGATTGTAAAATAACCTGGCAACATGGAGTCCATTCTCAGTTTGGAAGTTGAGCGAGTGAATCGCCATTTGCCATAATTGCGGAATAATATGAGTTCAGCAAAAGAAAATATTTTAAGGTTTTAAATATATATAGTTTCGTTGTTAAAGACAACGAATATCCAAAATATACTGGTGTTCAGGTAACTATTACTTGATTTTTATTCGTAATTGTCTTATCAATAGATTCATGAGATGTTCCAAAATGGCGGATAAGTCCAAAAAATTAGATATCTCTCTGTCTACTTCTAATATATCTATTGAAGATGGAAGATATATATGAAGTATGTCTATATATTTAAATTTTGTCTAACATTCTAAATTTTTATTTTAGTAACTAACGATGGAACCAACACTGGATGCGTCTTTGGTCGCGCAGTCCATAAATTATCATGGACAGCAGCTACAAAAAACGTGGGAGGCCGAACGAGGAGAAGATGATTTATCCAAGATTGGTGTGGGGCCTTTAGACTTTGCCGTGTACCAGTCCAGGCACAAGCATTTGACTTTCCAAGACAGAGGGAAGAGACTCAAATTACATCAGTTCATCGCGAAGGAAGCATCAGCATTATTCGATGCATCTCTACTGGATGAAACTCCGTCATCGTCCAGCGTTAGCGCTGAAGCTCCAACACCAGAAGACAGTATGTATAAAAATTAAATAAACATAATGTATATCTTTAATTTATGAAAATGTTATTCGTTTCATTAACTCTACTTAAGCCTACACACTTTACATTTATGGTAATACTTTCTAATCGCCTACACTATTTATCTGGTTTTTGATTAGTCATGCATTCATACTTTATATAACAGTTTTTAAAAAGATATTCATGTGAAGTTAGTAAAACAAATTAATATCAAAAAGTTAAGCCATTTTTACATATGTTTATAATTATATTTTTTTGTTATAGATCTATTTGCACTGATGCCGCCATTTGAAACATTTTTACATGTTGACAAATCAGCCAGGCTGAGACATTTTTTTGATGTAAGTAAAAATAGTTATAGTTATGTTATATAAAATTGTTAGGCTATTATGGTTTATTTACTATTAATTTTGTGCAGAATGTGAAAACGGGGGAGCTGATAATAGGTGCTGTTATCAACAGAACGGCGTCAGGGATGATGCTTAAGGTGCTATGTACTGCCGGACCTACTTCTAGATATGTTGCTGACATCAATGTTAAGGTTTGACCTTCTAACTTTTATAACTATCTTTACTAGTCAAGGACTGTTAATAGATCATATCATAGTGTATTTATAGATTAGACCAGTAAAATTTGTGTCCATTATTTCTATAGTATTTAACACTGCTCTATAAGTAATTTATAAATTGTGTTTCTCATATTTGTCATGATTTTTCTAGGCATTCTTACCTGTTGCTAATATCATACCAGCAGTGGACAAGAAAAACGTATCGAGAAACTACCTGATGAATGATACTGTGTGCTGTGAAGTAATTGAAGTTATTCCCGACACTGACAAAATGGTGTGCGGCATGAAGGGTGTTACTCGGAAGCCTGAAGATCCTCCACCGAAGCCTCCGCTAGGCCTCCTCAGCACTGACGACTTTCCTTTGATATACAAGTATGTATCCATTCCCATTGAACACATCATTATCACAGTTTTCCAACACTTACAGATTTGTGAAACACTTTTTATGTCACAAATGTTGCTTTATCATACTTTTTTAATTGTGGACCTCTGGGGATTCAAGAAAAAAAAACATGAAGAAAAGATTATATGAATACAGTGTATGGATCCGACGAGAATGAATTATAAACTATAATGAAGAACATGAAATAACATCTAGAGAGTTGAGGATCTCCAACAATGTTTTTATTGCAATGGATAAATTTTGTGTGTACAGAAACATATACTTTTGTGATGAGAGTGGTTTGTTCACTGTTTTATTTTTCAATGTTATCATGCCATTGTTAGGGAGATGCAAGAAACCTCTGTGGATAAATGTTTTCACTGTTTTATGGTCACTTTTCAGTACAGATAATACAATCACCAATATATTGATTGATTGCACAATAATTATGTTTCATACTTGAGAAAGAATAAAATTGGATATACATGGATATAATCCATAGCCAATATTTGGATGCATCTGTACAGTTTTGAAGAACAATTGATTTTGTTTGTCAGAATCATTTATACTTAATTAAAAGGAAAAGGTCAGTACTAGAAATAGGTTGCCTGGTGTCTCTGGACAGAGCATTGTAATTCTGTATTAAAACTTATATTTAATATTGCAGCTTTATAACAAAACACTTGATTGGACTTTAATGTAATCAGCATTTATTGGATGTTGGCGTTATTTATTTATTAAAAATGGACTAGCCACTGGCCTTGATAAGTTTAGCTGATGTGAGGCTCCCAAAGACGATACAATAGTTTGATGAGTGGCAGCGGTTCACTTGTTTAGTACTGGACAGGGCTTAAGCAGGCGACACGGGGAACAGCTGTTCAATTATTTTAGGGTGTTTTTTTCTAGGTGTAAAGACTTGTTTGCGTCACCTACATTATGTTGTGACTGTAGCTGAGACATTCTGGTAATATTGTCACATTGTCGAAGCAGCATCACCTAATCTATGATGTTCTGTTTATGTGTGAAAGAAATAAAAATACAAGTTAAATAACATTTTTTGAACAGCTCCAATGGAACAGGTGAGGATAAGTATGTGTGAAATTATGACTGACATTAGGAATCTATTCTTGCTATGTATATATATACAAATAATGAACCTTTTCAGTCAGTAATTGTGGAATGACTCGCATCAAAAATGAAGGCAATGAGGCAATCTTCTTAGATGTTCTTGAAATTTATTTATTAATTTTTGACAGGAAAACTATGGAAATGAAGGGAGAGAGTTATGAAGCTATTTTGGAGAAGAGCCCAGGATTCAATAATCCTAACTGCGTCCAATACCTCTCAGAACTTCTTGGCATATCAAATATGCATTGCAGCAACTTTTCAACATTAAGGTATGTATTATCATTTTATGTAAATCATTTAGCAAGTACACTGTTAATGTGTCTATTATTTTATAAGTTAATACAGTTTTGTAATTAATTATCATATCTTCACTCTAGGGGAGGATTTCCAACTACAGAATATGCTGATGAACTCCGTCAAGCTCAAGCAAGCAAGTGGGCATTCCGGTCTGTAGCTGAAGGAATTGAGCACTTTAAAGCTGGAAGACATTCCGAAGCATTTCAATGTCTCAATAAAGCACTCAGCATTGATCCCCGAAACGTGGAAGGACTTGTTGCGAGAGGTGCTCTATATGCCAATAGTGGGACATTCAAGAAAGCCATAGAAGATTTTGAAACTTCTCTAAAACTTAACCCTAACCATGCAAATGCACGCAAATATTTGGGAGAAACTTTAGTCGCTCTCGGACGCAGCTATGAAGATGAGAACAAAATAGCAGAAGCCCAGAAAGCTTACGAAGATTGTTTGGCGATTATACCATTCCATGAGGAGGCTCAGAATTCATTAGACTTTCTGAAGAGTAAGACGTCTACCACCAAGCCATTAATAGAACCGGCAGAGTTACTTCTACCTGGATTGACGGGAGCTAAGTCGTTTGAGATGAAAGAAACACTGAAGCAGTTGTTGAATCTTACAGAGAAGAAGGAAAAGAAGAAGAAGAAGAAGCGTGGGAAAGGCAAAAAGAAGCGCTCCAGTAGTTCCTCGTCGTCTTCGAGTGACTCGTCGAGCTCCAGCTCCTCGTCCGAGTCATCGTCTTCATCAACGGAATCAAGTGGTGAGGGCTGACCCAATAAGTGTATAGTGTTATATCTATTAGATTTATAATAAATTTAAAATTGAAATCCATTCATTGTTAAGGATTGCTAATAACAACTAAACAACTAGACTTATTTCATACATATTACGATTTATATGCGTTCCTATACGTAAATTCCAATTTTACAGTCTCTTAAATTTTTTTTATACGAGATAGTATCAAAATCCCCGATACAGAATAGCACATTTCAGGTTCAGAGGGTCCAAATAGGAAGAAGAAACGTCGCTCACAGTCTAACAACAAGCGGCAGAGGTCGCTGTCGCCTCTGAGCAAGCGTATGGCTATGTTGGGGGACGCAGAGTCGGCGTCACGTACACACAACTCACAGTTCAACCATCCGTACGGCTATCAGCCGCCGCCACCCGCAGAGGAGCCCGCAGCGCCCGGCAGGTCTCAGGCTGATATTGATTATGAATTAAAGGTAACACATACTCTCATGTTCTTTAATTATTAAGTTTAGAATATTGCTACTTATGGCCAATAGGTATTTTGTCATGTTTATTAAGTTATTTATAATTTTATATACTAAATTGTGCTACCAGTGCAGTTTATGTAAAAGGAGGCACACAGTTTCGTTTCACGTATTTGTTTAAAGCAATATAAATTGTTAAATTCTCTTGTTCTTAAATTATAATAAATAAAATGTTGGTATTCGGGTAAATTAAAAGCTTAATTAATCTTGTAAAGGTACGAAAGTTCCTGGATATGACGAAAGAAGATTCTGATTATGAAGAGAAAGTTCGAAACTTCTTGGAAGAGACGGCGCAATACAAACGGAATCGAAAAATGCAAGAGCTCGGTCAGCAGACACAACCGGGGGCTGAACATGATAAGAAGAAGAAGAGAAAGAAGGATAAGTCAGTATAACAACAATATGTATTAAGTATAGTATATATTATATCTGTTGGATTATTTTGTTATACTCTTACTTAAATTTCGTTAACAGGAAAAAGAAGAAGGAATCAAAACGCAAACGCAAAGAACAGGAGAGAGAAGAAAAAAGAAAAAATAAGATTGCTCGTATGTCCAACAGCTCCGATTATAATCTGCGTGATATAGAAAACATTGGTGATAAAAAACTAAGAGATGCGATAAGGTAAATTTATAGTGTTCCCCATTTTAAGAAACAATTCTTATAATAACCTGGAATAATATTAAACAATGCATTACAGGAAAGAATTGAAAGGAAAATCAAAGAGGGATCACAGTTCAGATGGTGAATATGAAAGGAAACACAATGAAAAGAGGTAATTTTTTATACATTGACATATAAAAAATGCTATTTCTTATATACCAAAGTTTCTCCCCTGTTTATAAACCTATTTCCAAGTAAAAATAATAATATACACGATATTTTACAGTCGCATACTTGATGAAATGCATGGATTGGAAGAACTGGAATCTAAGCTGAGTGCCTACCATGTGATGGTGGAAAAAGAAATCGGTAAACGAGACAGGTCTCTCAGTCCGCTCGACCAGGTGCCGCCGCCGCCGCTTGACAAGCCCAAGTGGAAAATGTCAATGAATGCTGTCAAAGAAACGTTAGTATAAACATTCATTAGAACTTGCATCACTTAATAAATAAATCTTTCAAGACAACTATATGACAACCCTAATTATGATGACTCATGGTTTGTTTACTAAAATTCCAGATCGAATTTGGCTGGAGTATAGTTATATAGAATGCTTATACCAAATTCTATCTTTTTCCAAAAGCTGACAATAAAATTGTGATGATTGGGAAACTATTCTAAAGTTAAACGTATTGGTTATCTTAATCAATTACGCCCACAACCAACCTTTACCCTGATACATAATATATATCAGTAAATTGATATACAGTAATGTTAATTTAATACCAGGGTCAAGAAGAAGGATACTCCAGTACAAAAAGGATACAAGGAGCGTTACGCATTTGAAGATAGCTCTGATGACTCCCAAGATCCTCGCAAGGTAATTTTTACTAATAAAATAATTATTTATTTACGGATTTATATTCATTTATATACACATGTGAGAATTTCAACCTTTTAATGCTATATTTAATTTTGAACTATTTTATAGCCGTCACCATCGAGCGGCGACAAGAATGTGTCTGTTCGTCGCGCGATGGCCATGTCTATGAAGGAGCCGCCGCCGCTGCCGTCAGCACCGCCACCCAAGAGCAGCCGCGAGCCCGACCCGCCTGGAACAGACCCGCCGCACACACATCAACACCCACACACGCACCCGCACCCACATCCACACCCTCCACACGCACCCGTAATTATTATTACTTTAAATACCTTTATATTTTGTATGCAATCATCCAAAAGTGGTTTTTGGAGTGACTTAATAATAGTTTACTATTACAGTAGTAAAGAATTTTCCGTCGAGTCATTTTTTTAATCTTAAAGAATTATGAAAGTAATATTTATAAATAAGTATATGTTCATTTTTAGAACCGTGGGATAAATGATAAATGCGATATTAATTACTATTGATTGTTACATGTTGATCTATAGCTGTAAAACTGTTATGTCAATAAAGAACTGAAAAATATATACATACTTTCTATAATTTGTAGCCGGTGCGTAAGGGTAATATAGTGCTGGACAAGTTTGGATCATTCCGATTGGCTCAAGAAGGTGAGACGCCGGTGTCTGTAGGAGACGGCAGACCAGAACAGTTCGTGACCCGCATCAAGCCGCCGACACCCTCACAACGGAGACCTCGCTCACCTCCATCACCCAGGAGAAGATCATCCAACTCCTCTGACGACAGACGCTCGGCCAAACGATCTAGAAGCCGGTAAGATATTTCGGTTCGGTTCGGTTTGAAGACATTTATTTTCTCATAAAGAACACAAAAATTCACTTATAATAAGAAATTACATTAATTTACATAGGGTACATTTAAAAGTCTGCCTTAAGAATTATAGACAGTGAAATAAAATGTTGCGGGTATTATTTCTTTCTAATTTTATTACATATATTATATCGTAAAATATTATTTTATAATAACTAGTAAATCTAAAGATCTTCACAAGTATGCTTTTAGATAAAATTGTTTTCGAATTTCCCTTGTATATTTTTTTAAATTCCATCTGTGATTACCATTACCACCACGTGATAAATAATTTTCGTGGTAAATCCGTATAACATAGTTTTATTTAAATTGTAATAATGTTACAGTTCCATGCCACGAAAGTATCGTTCCCGTTCCGGATCTCGTTCTCGTTCTGGTTCCAGCGCGAGTGGCTCGGTGGCGTCTCGCCGCAGTCGCACGGTTTCGCCGAGATATCGCTCCAGATCTGATTCCTACTCACGAAGCAGATCACGCTCTCGATCGGGATCACGCGACAGGTAATAAACGTTCTATATTAATAATAACGTTCAACTAAGGAAAATAGAGTATAAATCACAAATATTATTTTCAGAAATCGGCGCATGAATCGCCGCGGTAACTGGCGCGGACGCGGCGGTTTCGAGCGTGGCACCTACTACCGTCCCCGATTCCATACTTACAATGGTGGTGGTAACCGTGGTAGGGGACGCGGTGACTTCCGCAGGGACGACGGACGACGCTTCCAACACGAGTGGAGGGATAACCGCTCTCGAGGAGGACGGCCCTTCAGACCTAGGAGAGGAGGCGGCGGACGAGGCAGACCTTTCAGGTAAGCTCCTATTGTCTATTGTAACTTTGTCATTGTGTCATCTTTAGTTCATTTTAATTATACTTAACAATTTGTCCAGGGGTGGCTTCCGTGATTTCCGCGACAGACGCGGCGGTAGATATTCCCGCTCCCGCAGCCCTGACAGAACGCGTAGGTCCAGGTCATACAGCCCGGAGAGAAGAGACAAGGACAGAGACAGGTTAGTGTAATATTGAGGAGCATAGGCTCACATTCACTTAGCATTGCTTGGTCTTGTCCACTTGGTGGGGAGTAGCTCCACTAAGTAGCTTTTATAAGTTTCACACTGAAACAGCCGTTACAGCTTCTCTCGTTATTCTGAACGCGACAGCCACCGTAGTGAAGGAGAGTACGAGGAGGAGCGTTACGTGGACAGGAAGGAGTATGACGGGAAGTGGGCGGACGGGAACGAGCCGGAACGAGCACATGCCGAGGAGAAGACGGAGGAACCGCCTAAAGAATAGAAGACACGCAGACAAAACCACCGTTAACACTAGGTTTATTAGAAGATTTAGTCAAATTGTCACCCGCGACGTTGCTATTACTATATCCGACTTGTACATACGCGGAAAATATCGACAATATTTACATTTGAATATATCACTTATTGTAGATGTCAAAATATGATTTGTTTTCCTTAGGGTGATATCGGTAGAATATAAACCATTCCACGTTTTAATCGTATTTAACTGACGTTTTAGATACAAATTTGTGTCTTTTTTGTGTGGAAAAATAAATGTTTACTTATCAAATAATTTGTTTTATTTACATAATTATAACAATGAATTAGAACAGTAATAATTTTAAAACAATAAAATTTATTACGTCCCAAGGTGAAAGATACCGGTATTATTTTAAACTATAAATGATGCAATGATGCTATGTACAATTTCATTTGTATTAAAATTTGTAGTATCCTAGAAAATAAATAAATGAACAATTATTGCTTTGTTATAATAAGTTCAAAAACTACTACTTACTTGATTTATATCTTTTTTTATCAAAAAAAGATATTGAAAAGAAATATGTAATGCTTTTGACAATATTTTTCAAATTGTCAATGTAGTATTTTTCAGAAAAATCTCACCGTTTCTTAAAGTTACTTATTACTCGACATTGGGGAAATCTATAAGGAAACGCCACTAACTAAAGAAGAAGTATTTTTCAGGTAAGTAAATTTGACATCAGCTGACTATAATTTATTGCAATTACTGTCTTAATTGTATAATATGAACCTTAGCAGGAAATCCTTAATATAGGAATATTTATACATTAAATATTTGATTATGGATATTTTGATCTACGCAATTAATATGAAGAAGTGTTAGATGTATTTCAAATTGATCTCATTTCTCGGAATTTAGATATTTATTGCCTAAACCGTTCACTCTTATCTCTTATACTTGGAACTAAATAACCGTACAGAACTCTCGTTCTATAAGGAAGCCTTCAACCAAGCAAAAAAGGATCATAATTACAATATATTCCAAACCTAATTCAATTCTATAATATTTACTAATTATTGTTACTAAATTCGAGTTGTTTTAATAAAAGATTTTTGTGAATCTTGAAAATGTAATATCTGACAATTTGTGTCTAGTAATGAATAATAACTTTTTAATCCGTTACAAGATGAAATACAAGGGTTACGTATTTAAATAAAAATGCAACATGGATTTGTTTTATTATGTCTATAGGAACTAGGAAGTATTGTACGAACTGCGTAGTCTCGGAGTACGAAATAGGCTAATAGACGACTTAATTGAAGTGATCTCATACACCGACACCAAATTAGTATCTATATATACATAGTACCTATATCCTACTAATATTATAATTGAGAAAGTTTGTGATTGTGTGTGTATGTTTGTTACTTCTTCACGCTCAAACGGATGAACCGATTTTGATAAACTTTTGTATATAGGAAGCTGACGACCACGAATAACACATAGGCTACTTTACATCCCGGAAATCCGCAGGACGCAGCTAGTAGTATATATATTCACTCCCTAGTTATAACTCTTAAGCGCTAAAAGCCAACAAAATAGATTTAAAATATTTTAACAAATATAAATATAATTTTTTAAATGAAAGTATTTGTCATGGTCTTCACTTTTTATTGTTTTAAATGTATTTACAAGTATTGGGGAATGCAATTCCATATTTTATTTTAATGTACTTATATAAATTTTACATACATGAATCGTTGTTTTTAAGTAAAAAATATGGATAATTTGGTGAAGCAATACTTTTAAAACACGAATATATGTATATATTTAAATAACATGTGGTTAAGCTGTGAAAAATCTATTTTCTTTTCAATTGACAAATAAATTGTAACAAATCCAGTTAATTTTGGTTTATTCCGAGTTTTCATTTTAGTTTCATATTTATATTTACAATGAAAATAATTACAACATCTCAATTCAAGGAAACATCGTATATTTTATGTATTATTTAATCTGGAGCTTCTCCTGGGTATGTTAAATTTTACTATCGAGCTAACGCATTTTATATACTTAAGTAAGGTTTCAAAGCATATTTTAATTCTACAAAACGTAAATTATACGTATTGTACTGTTATAGGAATTCTTCTTATTATTTATTTATTAACTACCTAGTTCTGTTTCTGAAACAATGTATAACCATATGGAAAGATGTGCATTTAAATTGCCATTAGTCTGAAACAACTTTTTAGATTTGAAATGTATAGTAAAAGGAAAAATGATTGGAAATATAAAAAAATGTTTGTAACATAACAATTTATTTCGTAAACAAAATAGAAAAATATTTTGCTAAAAGATTTCATTGCATTTTAATCTTAAAGTGATCTTTCAGCTATCATTTCTTTTTCTTCATTTTATTCTTATTAGTCTTATCAACATTCCAGTACCAGAAAAGTTGTAAGACAATGATTCCATTAGTAAGTGTTGAAACACAATAGTTAAGAATAATTATGAAATCACCAGTTTCCTGAATAGATGTGAATATCCTCGCAATACTACCACCAAATAATAAGAAACATGTGACAGCTGATAACTGGCCAGTGCTGCCATTCCTATAGTTGGTAATCACTTGTATGGACTGAAAATTACATAACAATATTACAACAATCAATTGATTAAAGAATTATTAAAATATCATATATTACATATGATTAAAATATAAAAAATTACATTACATTACATATAAAATATTACATTTTTACCTTAGCAGCCACTATAATAGGCACATTGATAGCTTGCAAGGTCCATAACAAATCTTTAGGTGCAACCCCACTTACTACAGCAGAAACCATGGCAATGTATATTGATATAAAGGATATCGCTTTCCCAGATGATCCCCCATAATAAAGTACCAAGGCTGCTATCACAGCAGTTTGAATTGCAAGAAATGTTCCCTCTCCCCAAGCACTGAAATAATTTTAATATAAGATAAAATGCTTAAAATATCACCAGATAAATGATATATATTAATATGCACATTTAGAACTAAAAATACCTAAATGGAAAATTCATAACATAGCTGTATGCAAAGTTTGCTGTAATGGCAAATAATTCCAAATAGACTCCATAAATATTAATTCCTTCAGCACTTCTGCTTTTTAAGATTTTTAAAATTTGAGGAACCTTAACCAATACTGAACCAGCAATAATACCAATTCCAAGTCCTTTGCTCAATGTAGCCTTAAAGCATGGCACTGAAAATAAAGGGCAAAAATTATTTCAATAACTATGTGACTAATAAAACTTGTTTTCTGTGGACTTACCATCAAGAAAATTATATTTCACAAAATACTCAGTGTAACACTTTTCTGTTAGAACAGTAAGAATGATTCCTTTTAATATATCTGCCATTCTCGTAAAAGTAGACAAACTATATCTGCATTTTAAATTACCTAAAATGAATTATACTTTCAAAGTTAACACAAATTTATAACATAAAAAAATTCAAATAAATATTTGCCTAAATAAAGAAAACTATATTTGATGCCGTAGTTAGCTCTTTAATAAATAAAATCACAATACCACAACAAGTCAAGGAAATGGAAATTATAGTTGGGGGTCAATAAACAACTAAGTCGAGCGTCGTCTACTTTTGAATCTTCTATGATATTGATCGGAAATATTACTTCCTTCACTATTGAGAGGCAAAGGACGAACTTTGTACAACACACTCTGACAAATACAATATTGTCAGTTTGACATGTAGACGTGTCATTTAATACATTCACGAAGTAAAATCTTAAGCAATTAAAGAAGACAACATAAAATAAATGTCTGATTTTTTAAACACGAATAAAATGTTTTGATATATTTATATAACTCAATTGTACTGTTTTTTCCTATTGAAAGATGAGATAATGAGTTTCCGATTTTAATAAGAACTTTTATTCCCACTGCACACATGGGACACTGAAAAAATTATAGTCTATAGAAGCGATATTAAGTATTGAAGGTAGCGTATACTATGAAGAAAAATCTTATTAATGGGGATGAACCTGTCATATATTTATTAACGTTTAAGAAATTAA
>DVQO01000693.1:0-13951 GCA_018231785.1 Danaus gilippus | reverse complement strand
AAATCACATTGGTACTTGCCAGGTTTGAACCCGCGCCCTCGGCAACGAGAGGCGAACCCTTTAACCACTAGACCACCACTGACTCTACAACATAGCTTAAATATATTCAAATTGATCAACTTACATCAATAACGCAATAAACTTTAAGAAATTTATTTTCAATAACCTTTAGCAAAATTTTACTTTACAGCTATTATCACACGGTTTCATTTGGCCAAATATTTATCCCAATCTCTCTCTACACTCCCCCTAAGCCCGTTAATTCAAAAGCAATAGAATTAACTTTGCTAGGCGCTCACCAACTAACATCGTAAAAATCTTCTTAAGTTCATATGAAGAAAAAAAAACTATATAACTAATATTGAAAATGTATTAAGTTAGAAAAATCTTATGTTCATATAAAGAAAAAACCTTAACCTTGACCTTGACCTTGAATAACATTAAATTAAGTTCACCTTCAAAAATGATTACTATTTATTATGAAAATAAAACAACCAAATACGTTACAAAGCCAATATATTATTAAAGCTATGCATGTGCATCAGATTTAAGCCCCCCGGGTTGACCCCTCTCTCCACACCTCAAACTACAGGATGTAAGGAGGCGGAGTCAGAATCAAAAATAATCGAAGGCTTCGTTCAAAATGACCTTTTAATTTACTTTATATACGACAAACATAACATATATATAGCGAAACAGATATCAAAGTATTCGTTTTTTAATTCAATGTGTATTTATTGGTGGTATTGATAGAGTATTTTAAATCGGAGAGCGTTGATTGGTCCCCCAAGTTGCGACATCCGCCTACCTAGGCTAGCTAGGAGCACTTCACCGCATGCGACTATCAAAGTCAGGCCGGTGCAACGTATCAGTCACCTGTAGCATCTGCAAACAGGCAGGCGTCCGCGCCGCGTGATCCCGATCCTGTTGCAACTGAAAAATATTATACAATTTACAACTGAACCGTGTGAATCGATTAACAATTTACGTGAAATAATTTAAAGTCGAGTATTTCTTGAACATTTCGTTTTTTAATTACTTCTGGACTTCTTCATAAACTTTATAATAACTGATATGAAAATGTACAATGTCGTGGAAGTGCATAAAATAGACATCAATCAACAATGAATGACTACGGCTGTTTCGAGTAACGTAGAATTTTTATTATTTATTTACTTTACATTCACTTATTATATTCGATACATCTTTTTTTCAAAATTGTCGTATTTTTGATTCTCACAAATTTTGTTTTCTGTCTTCCATTTCACATCTATACCTCTTTTCTCAACGAAACTAGCATTGTTTGCCTATTGAAACTCTTACGATAAATTTTATTTGAACTAAGACGCACGTAATATTGATAGTTAACAATTATATATATATCATTATTGCTGTTGTAGCATTCTTATTATAAAAATATATTCCTATTTCTTTCATGTATTGTCTATAAGTACATATTTCAAAAAAACAAAATTGATAATATAAACGCTTTGTCTAACTCTGTCTTAAAAGTAATTAAAATAAAATCCCAATACTTTATTTGTATTAAATCTCTTTAATATATGAAGAAATGAGAATTATGCATGTAAAAATAAAACATCCTCAACTTTTATTTACTTCTTATTTATCTTAATTTCTTCTGACCATGATATCTGTAATTTTTGTACAAGGATCATTACTTACGTACGATGAGACTTTATTTAATTTTCGTATGAAATATTAACGTTCAGGTGAATTATAAATTCTCAATGAGTTGAGACAAAACATATTTACTTTGCTGAATGAACAGAACCACGCATACCAACGGTGCACTTGAGCATTATCTAATTCCTAACATGTTATCGCTGTACTGTGCCAAGTCAAATATGAATTAAAGCGAATCTAAGATTTCCGAATGTTTGATTTCAAACATACTAGATAGTTGATCAATCAAACACGATTTTACATGTAATTTAAACAAAATGGGCTCATCAAAAACATTATGTAATTACGCTGTGATATCCGATAAATTTATTGAGATCTATATAAGAATTAACTTCACACTAAAACGGAAGGAACAATGCTTGCGCTGATATTTGTATAATAATATATCCTAGGTGTAGGATAAAATCAATCCAAAAACAAAAAGAAGCTTCCCAAGCAAACATTTTAACATTTAAAATATCTCAATCGATTGATGGTAACTATTATAATTTGCAAAATATAATTAAATATAATATAATTAATAAAAATATAACTATTATAATTTTAAATTTCATCCGAACAAGTATAAGGGCTCTTAATAGAGGGAAAACTAATCTTGTAACTTAAATTATAAATACTGTCACGATTTAAAGCAAGCTATTTCTTTTTCATTATCATAAGACATCATGTGTGAGGAACAACTTTAAATGGAAGTCTACCGAGATTTGAAGAAAAACATATAAAACAGGAGGTTAAGGAAGGGAAAAAAATAATCTTTTATTGAGTGAGGTAATATCTTAGGTAAGGATAAATATAAACTAATTTTAATCTGCTTTTAAACACGATATATGTAAGATAATCATTTTGTTACAAGATATAGAAACTGTTTTGTATATAAATTTCCATTTAAAATTATAAGTGTAGACATATGTTTGAATTTGCGATCTCAGTCTGATGAATGTCTAGCAATTTCATATCAGTAACAATGAGTATCACATATAATTCACCAAGTCCCAGTTACATTTTTTACTAGCATGATGAAATAAAAAAGTAATAGTAGCTAAGTAGAAAAAAACTAGGAATAAAGTGTCGCTTTTATTATAATAACCGACAAATGGAGTGTACTTTAATTTTTAAAATTTTTACATTTGATCTCACTTGAAAGCTTTATTGGATGACAAGACTCCATTTTTTCAAAGAAAAAAGGCTATCATTTTCTATGAGAAGGCCAACTAAACTAATAGTAGTTAATAAAATTGAGTCTTGTTTGCAACTGGAACCAACTTTACATATTTAGTGATATAATTTGACTCGTATTTAAATTATTTACGGTTATCATAAAATATACGAAACGGCTGAAATCCTTTGTATTAAAAAAATACTGTACTTACTCGATTTGAATGAATAAGCGGTGACATTAAATTACCGTGCCCATTGGCTTCTGATTAGACTGATCAAGATTTTGCAAATTATTAAATAATTATTTTTGGTTTTTCATTAATCATATGCAGAATAACTGATTTTTAAGACGTTCTTCGTTATCCTTATTTCGGTGGTTTGTTAGAATAAAAATATAATAATATCACAGCGTCTTGACTTACAGTAACGTTATAAAAATGGATTATTCTTATTATACTACAACTTATTATAGGACCGTGCCATCAATTAAATAAAAATAAGTATCCTATGTCAAGCTAGTTATAGAAACTTGGTAGACCAAAAGTAGTTTAAGAATGTTTGGCGTATATAAAACTGAATGAATCAACATCAGGCTTTAAATAATAATGAGACGAAAACAGAAAAGTTTTTTATAAATTTGTCTATTATGTTATAGTAGAATTTGTCATTAAAAATATAACTTAAAATAGATATCAGTACTCATTTAAATTCTACATTTACATTGAATGTACCAATACGAACAGTAACTGTAGCATATCTTCTTTTTCGATCCAGTTTGCAAAGATTAGATATCACTTAGTAGGAGTGACTAGTTTCACAGTTCATCGTCATTCCTTACATCCCGACGTTTTCATAAATTGCTACTGAAACATGTGACTTAGATGCAGTCAAGTCAAAAATATTATTGATAGCTCTTTAAATTTCTAGCGACGCAAATCTTTATTCAACGTAAAAAGTCAATCAATCATACGTCTTTCTTCTTTCAGTATATCTGGTCATAACTTATTACAGTAATTACTTGTTACAATTAGTTTTTCATAAGACCTTCTCATACAAATAGACATTGTTTATTATAAATATCGAAAATGTCGTTAAATTCAACAGTACTGACTATTTATTTTGTTACAGTACTCTGGAATTGGCTGTTTTTCGGTAAGTAGAAAGTATTTAATCATTAAGAAAATGGAACCCAAAAGGTTTTCTATTACTTAATTTAAGCATCTTTTTTTATTTATCCAATAATTATCTCGTACACGTTTTATAACAAACAACTCTTTGAAAATCATCACTATGTATGGATTGAATAAAAAGGAATTGTAAAGAAATAAAATGTCATGAAAAACGTATATTTAAAAAATCTTAAATTAAAATTATTTTATGAGAAATAAACAGCATTTGGGATTAATTGCCATATCCAAATACGGCAATTATCTCAGTAATGATTTGGAGTACGATGCATATTATATTTATTTTCAGGATCAGGGACGTCCTTCTATGTAGGTTCTACCATACCGGATACCGATACCCTGGCCATGAACCCCCGAAAAAAAAGAAAATAACTTTTTCAAACAGAGTTAATTACAGATACAATTCGAATGGTAGCATCGTAACAAGGCAACCGACAAGCGGCAGCTCCACGTATAGTTCTCCATTACACACACCACGATATCAAAAACAAGAAAGTTCATATAGATATGGAACAGAGACAGGTGAAAAAAGACAGACTTCTAAAGGAGGTTCGGTTAATAACAGAAAATGTATAAGATCAAGTAACGACTACGAAAAAATTAGAGGAGCTGGCCCACGATTTTCTGAGAGACGTTTCAAATCATCAGAATTGACTTCTTCATCTTCAACAAACTTTTATCAGAGATCGAATATATCAAAGAGGAATAATTATCAACGCTACGTATGTCAACCTCGAGAGGACCACTATCCAAAAAGTTACTACGATTGGAAGGATGTTGAAAATCAATATTGACGGCGACTCTCCGGGACGACTACGTCCACACAGGCTACTTTGAGTAGTCTGAATAAGGTATCAGCGCTACGATTGTCGCCCCGTATAAAGAAACTTTTGGTTAAATCCAAACCCATAAACTCAAAGAACACTAACGCAAGACTTAATACAAGAAGAAGAGAAAAAGCTCACAGAGTTTCATTTACTGACGAATCAGTAGGGCATTTAACCCTAGATTTTGTCAAAACACGCCCATTGACGAATTTTAAAGGTTCATTAGAATGCTTACGTAATAAACGTAGCATAGAAACATTACCTTCAACTAGTTTTGAATCGCCTGAGGATGATATCCGTTATTTAGGCAGTATTGGATACCATGAAAGGGTAGTGGAAACGCCTGTTTCTTTGTATGAAAACTACGGTTACAACAGTCGTAGAGCTACTTCAGATAGGCACTATCATTCATATTATGGTTGGAATGAAGTAAGACAAGTCAGAAGCCGAGAAGTTGGGGTGCAGGTCGATATCGCAAGAGACTTTGGACTACATAAACTAAGAAACTTCTACGCAGGTGAGAAAATGACTGGCGTTACGGACCAGGAAAGAAGAACCATTCTCGAGTTTTGCCATCTTTTGGAGAAATCGAAACAATTTTTTAATGGATTAAGGTAAGTTGTACACCAATTTATATCTCAGGAATACTTCACAATTTTGTATAGAATTAACTTAAAAATGCAACATTACAGAAGTTCGTAATAATTAACCTCTTTGGTTATACCCACTATAAAATAGGAAACTGAAAAGAGAACTCTTTTCTTTAAGTCTTTATATGTTGTAGTCGAAGGTATTTCATACAGATTTTACTTTAAGTTTGTTACATCATTTCATAAGTTTGATGTTGCATTTTTATTTACTCAATACGAGTTTAGCTATACTTAGTTATTATTTCTCACTTGATATGATTTTGTCTCAAGCAATAGCTATCTTTACTTGGATACATCCAGACGTTGTATGGAGGAATAAAATGCAATTATAAGCATATAGGACAACGGGTGGAAAGGGGACATTATTCTTTCGTTAACACCAAAATAAACTTTGAAAACCCATATGGGCCAATATACATTAAGTACTTTAATCTCTTTTAATTACTACTAGCCTAACCAGCGGTTTTGTCCAAATGGAACAATATTTCTCTTACTATGTACATTTAGAAATGTAAAGAACATTTCTAAAATAAAAACAGCCCAGGTAACTTCGTATTACATTAGCTACCTTCCAGTGAAAGTACCATCAAAATTGGTCCATCTATTGCAGAGGTAAGCGGGAACAAATATTCAGACAAAAATTATATAATTGTTTTTTCAATTAATGCACTATGTAGTGACCCTTGTAAATTTTGTAAAAATATGTTATTTTAACATTAACAATAGATGTCATTTTATCATATTAAATCAGACCAACCATTTGAAGAAGACCTGAATACCAATAGATAAACTATGCTACGTGCTTTTGATTTTTCAATATTTGTAAGTACAAGCCACCCCTTCATAAAGAACATCAGGGGTATATTAAAATATTTTTCAAAATTAAGATATTTTATGTTTCTTGAGTGTTTCTAAGAATCTGAGTAATTGATAGTTTGGTTGGTTATCAAGACTAATAGTATTATAATATTAACCAGGCCCCAAATAAATGACAAGTAAATAAAATTGTTTTTTACTGCGAAAGCTATAAAAGATTTGTTATTCCGAACGAGCAGATAAAATGTTGTTTAGATATCAAACACCTTTTAATAAATGTGAATAATTGATAGAGAACTCGAAATACACTCTTAGTATATTGTATCATAAGGAAAAAAATAGGAACTAAGGAAATTCCAAAGGAGCGTATACATCAATATTTATGCATCATATCAGGGTTTCTGGGATTTTATTTTGATGCCTGACTATTGCTGGTGACTTTTACATAAAACATTTAGGTCTACATACACATAAAAGATTAGCTTGATGGTTAATAATTTGAAACACAACAACAAATAAAGTAATGTAGTTTGCTTTTTAGTAAAACCTTGTGCATTTCAGTTTTATCGAAAAATACTAAGTGACTGAAAAAAGTATTCTATACGACTTAGTACATAATACTTCTAAATGATTATACGTAATCTGGCTATCAATTATTGCCAGCAATAAACTAATGTAATTAGACAAAAAATTGTAAAACTAACTCTGTTAACCAATGTAATAATTTATAAATACCCATATACACATCAAAATGGCAATAATTAATTGCATTAAAGTAATTAGTAAATTGTTTGCGAATTTTGTTTTCAGAGCTTTTTATCTAAAATAAGTTAATGAAAATTAAACATATCCTCTTTAATAGTAATATTTTGTTCCGGTATTATTATATTTACTACACTTCATATTGATAAACTTTCGCAAAATAAAATTTTTAAAATATGTTCCTGAGCGAAATATTGTCGGTAGTAGATTTTTTTAAAAATGCCTTAAAGAATATATTGAAACAATTTCAGAGAACTCTCACCATACGGTCAAAAGCACTGGCAAGGTCAATTTTCAAGAACTTTTGATGTTTATGCCAAACTTTGGAAATTCCAACAACAGAAAAGATCAACACTTGATTTAAAATATGGTCTTAAACGTTGGCAGATTGGCGAAATTGCCTCAAAAATCGGACAACTCTATTATCACTTCTAGTAAATATTTATTTATTATAAATAATAAATAATAGCATTTTTCCACTATCCCTTTATGCGCAGAATAATAAAACTATTAAATTCTAGTCTCAGGACAAGTGAAACAGCTTATTTGGTGGAAGCATATTCCTTTTATTCTGCCATAAGAGGAAGACGCTACTACACTCTAGCAATCAAAGAAAATAAATGTGAATTAATGGTGAAGAAACTTCGATTCTATGCCAGATTCATCGTCGTCGCTATTCTTCTTCAACTGCCCAACGTCATAGAAGAATTGTTAATAGAACTGGAAAAGCAGGTCATAGCGTATGGCAAAACTTATGATCCAAATGATCAACTCGAGTGGAGCAAAGTTTTAGAAGAGGTGAGGGCTTTCCTGGTGGCCGAACCTGGTGTGACGATTTTGGACCCCGACGACAAGGATAAAATTGTAACAGTCAAGTGAGTAGGATAAATAGGATTCTGAATTAAAAGGAATAACTGTAAATTAAACTCAGAAAAAATATATACATTATAGTCGAACTCTGTTCAAAAGGTCTCGCAATTTTTTTTTCTAAAACAAAATATATTATTACTTGAATATTTGGTTTCTTAGAAAGTGGTCTCCACCACGTATTACACATAACAATGATGCCATCCTTTTTCTAACTTCTCAAAGCACTACAACTTTTTTAACTTTAATCTAATGGCTGTTTCCAATAGAATATATGGGTTTAATCTTCATCTCATAAAAATAAATCGATGACTTGTCATAATTTTGTAATACAGACATATAAATGTTTTTTCACGTTAGATTTACCTACCACTACCGACATTTGCAATGGATATTTAAATTAAATTTTCAACACAAAATTGTATGCGGCTTTTTAATCCAAGTTTCGAAATAGGTGACATAAAATGAATCTTCTCAGCATTTCATGGATTCATCGTACGGGTGCAGGGTCCATCGCGTTGCAGAAGAGGAGCTTTAACGGTACCTGGGACTTGCGCCCAAGTGTAGACTTAAGGGAACCTTATCATATGCGTTATAACTGCTCACTTCCATCCTCCAACTTTTCTCTCTGCCTAATCGAATTTGAAACGAACTTATTAGGGCCTTTGAAGTATGTTATAAGAATGAATTGATGTTAACTCTGGACAGACTCAAACTTATAGGAGGTGGTAGAACCTAGCTGTGGTAGAACCAAGCTTTGGTCAAATTACTACAGCTCGAATATGGGCTGGTAATACCACCTTCCCACAGAAGGTCTGCGTGAAGTAATCTTTCGTGGCTGCGTTTCGTCTGATGAGTGAGAAAGCCGGTTGCCCTTTTCTCTTGCCTCACCCTTTCCCTTTTCCAACTCTTTCCTTCTCCTCTTCCAAATTAAAGGTGTTTACGCATCCAAAACATTATGTTGCGGATGTTCATGCGCGACGGTACTACTTTCATCAGGTAAACTAAACTAGAGTCTTTTTGTAGGTGGTAGAGAGATTGAGCTATTATACTTCTCGGTAACACTTCTAAAAAGGCGAGTCAAAATACCTACAATGAGATAGCTATCAAAGTTAAACCAAACATTCAATACTCCTAAATTTTTCAGTTTAAGATTAGTTTCACTACGTCATAAAAAATCGGATATATGGATTTTCTAAATTTGCGATTCTTTTTGAACAGACTACGCATATATATATGGTTTTAAAAAATCATTTTTACAATTTTACTACATAGGTATCAATTTTACTAAAATAAATTCAATAACTAACAATAATAATTTATATTTCTGCAATTTTAAATAATTGAAATTATAGACAAACATGTATTTTTCTACAGTGGTCGTATTAATCCATTGAGCATACCGCCTATAGAGAGAACACCACAAATGAACCTGACGCTCAGAGATGCTGTTATTATCGGTAGCGGAACTCAACTGGTCAAGTTCTCCGAGCTGACTATAGACATGTTCAGGATGGTTCAAGTTCTCGAGTTCGAAATAACCGTCCCTATAAGAGATCCGTCGAACAATTCACCAAATCCAGACGGGAAACAAGCCCCACCACCGCCGCCACCCCCACCACCACCTCCAATCAGTAAATATATACTCTAATTTTATTTCACTTAATGAACTGTTGCGAATTCTTCTTAATAAGAACTAAGCGTCGATTTAATTTGTTGCGTTTTTATAAACTACACCATTTACCTCTTTTATTATGTTATTTTTTCTGATTTAATGAAAAGTACAAAATAAAAGCTTGCTGAGAATTTTAGTACTCCAACAAGTATGAAAATTCTTTATACAAGAATTTTAAAGACCAAATGAAGGAGGCAGCAAGAATAACAATCTTGTTTTGCAATTGCTTAAGAAGAAAATATTATAAATATAAAATTATAAGATCTTACAGAAATCAGTTCAAAATAATTATTTTTATTTCTGTTCCTTAATAGGATGACTGGATTGGAATATTTCTTATGAATTTTCACATTTTATAAGTTAAAATTTATCTTTATCAAAAAATCGTTATTATTTTTGTTATTGCAAATAAATAAAAGTTTTTCCGGTTAACACAATTATTATCAAAAATACTAGAAGTATTTATAAATTATTTTGTAATCATGTAAAATATCAAGGATTTTTCTTTTAGGCATATTTGACGGAAGCCACGACCAAGAGGGTACTGCAAACCCTCATAAATTTCTGCTATTCAAGCCGTCTCCCAGCCAGGCTTTAATATACTTAGCAAGCAGCTGCAATGATCTTCCAGTGAATGGAGCCTTGCTTCTGTATGTGTCAGCTCACGGCCATGCCCAACAATCAAAGCATGCAGAGAACTGTACGTAAAATATATCAAGGGAATTTCAGGCTAATGGATTTGAAGATTTAATTTCCACATTGCTATAACATGTATTGCAATATTTTAGATGCATACGATCTCGGTGGATTAATAACAACGTCCAAATCAGACGTTTACAATGAAGACAGAGACGTGATGTTAAAGCATAGGGACCCACAAATTTTATATCCCGGCGACTTGCAACCATATACAAGGAAACCGCTCTTTGTCATCGTTGACTCTGATAATTCATTTGCTTTTCAACATATTCCAAGGGCATTTGGTCAACCGATGGTTATACTTATGTCACCCATAAGTCTGCCCAGCAGTCTTTCTGGTCAGTAAAACTAAAAATAATTATTTGTTATAGATGATTTGATTTTAAACCCAATATTTAAATATTTTTATTTCCTCCAGATCGTAGTGAGCAAGGAAATTTGTTCACACTCTTTCTACACAACCCAATTGCTGGTTTGTGCAACGCTTGCGATGTATTTACCATAACTGTTGATATATGGGATCATTGCGTCCGCCTGAGGGACATATTCATGAGGGATGTTACACGATTGATTACTAGGATTCGTCTAGGTAAAAATCATATTTATATGAAAATTAATTAATAATCATTTTTTCTATAATGTTCTATATACATTTCGATGAGTTGCGTTGTTATTGAAAATAAAACTGCTTATTTTTTTTAGATCCGATGCACTATGCATTCATCGGCGATGAATTTTTGCGGCTCATATTTCTGCGGTACATATTCTGCGAGTGCACACTGCGCATGCACCGCGCTTTCCGCTCTCGCAATAACCTGCCACGCGCCCTACCACCTGTACCCGACGATCTATTTGAACATAAAGATTTGATATCCATCATTCTTGAAATGGCAGACTGTATTGGAGTAAGTTTAAATTAATTCAAATAAAAATATCGATTGCAATTTTATTTTTACAAAAAAAAAATATATTCAATTGCAACTGATGGTGAGAATTAAAATTATTACTTTTATTTTCAGGTCAGAAGCCACTTTTACGATTCAACAAAATCTGATTATGATTAAAGACACCAGTAAAATCAGATTCATATTTAAAATTAAAATCTTTCTATTATTATATCGTTTTAATAAAATTAATGTTAGGCTTCAACAATAAAAGCCATTATATTTATATCGTTCGTAACTTTACAACTATGATAACCATGTGTGTATTGCATGAAGTGTATGAAGTTGTCCTCGATTCACGGTACTTGTTCCTTGGAGACAACATTTTACAATTTAATCACACATACATATGTAATGTTAGTTCTATATTTAAAATGAGGCCAAAAGCACTGGGCCGTTAAATACGCTGTTATTTCACTTAACCTTACTATAAAATAAGTCAACGTATTGTCCTACATATTCCTTGGTATATTGGAATCAAAAAAATATATGCTAAATATATAATGTAAGTTTTCGGCTCTTTATAGATTTTACAATATAAGTGTTATGTACGTTCTATTATAACAATCGATGTCTTTAATTAAGGTATACTTATATCTTTTTCTCAATCTAGAAGATAAGTCAAGCTCGAACCACATATGAAGTCTTGAAGTAAATGAAGACGCGACTCAGCCGATTGATGAAGAGGCAAATGCACCTGAAATTTTCTCTCCTTGTCCACTAACTTAATATTTAAACTTATAAGTAATTTAATAAGTAATTATATAAATGTAATTAAGACGAAACTTCGTAATAATACTTGTATACTATGTACGTACCTAAATTCATTTAATTACATTGACTTCATATATAAAATCTATTTACTTAATATGTTCGTATTTTACACGAAGAAATATATATATTAATAAATGCCACAGATCATTAAAGATTATTTAAATTTCATGAAACATATATTTTAAATCAAATACGCACATGCCTATATATCACATATTTTTATTTATATTATAAATGCTATTCACATACATACTTATTTATTTATTAAAATCCATTGATATGTTATGTATTATAGAAATAAGGTAATTACTGTATCCATGTTAATCATTGTTTCCTAATATTAATTAAATTATAATTGTTGATACAACATATTTCATTGATGGTAAAATTGTACCTTCTTAAAAGTAGTATCTTATAAGTAATAAGAATATTTGTGAAATGCCAAAAATGGCAGGTCATACATGTGGAGATTGTCTCCGTAATGGAAATAGTATTTGCACTATTCTTAATCTACGTAGTTACAAAAATAACAGAAATATATTTTCCTTTTCACATATATATTTTTTATTGATAAATAAATAAGTACATGCATTTGTAATGGTTAAATATGTGTTTCTTCTCATGTGAAAATATATGTAGCGATTATATTACAACATACAGCTTACTCTTAGTGTAACTTGATTAATATTGCATACACACTATGAATGTTTCCTTTTTCAATAGTATTTCTTAAAAATATTTCTTGAAGATTGCGTTCTTTATGTTCTTAAACAAGCACTTCATGTCAGTTAAAGAATTTTGTATTGTCGTTAATACGTGTAAAACTTCTCAATAGCTTTTATGTGAATCCGAAAAAAAACATGTTATTAAAATATTATGTATTATGAAAAACAAAAAAAAACATTTTTATCAACACGAAATATAATCCGAGGTTCTTTGTGTATGAAGTTTCAAAAATTGTACTCTATTTAAGTGTCATGAATGTATAACAAAAGTAGAATTTCAAATATATTCGGTTAAAAAATCGGCCTTTTATTTATGTACCTCAATTAACAGAAATTAGGTTTATTCTATAATAGTTGTGCCAGCGTGCAGTGACTTAGTCTGCGTTGTTTTGGTCATCATATACCTATATTTTTGCAAACAACCTCCTCAACTGTCTAATATCTGACTTTACATATGTAAAGTTAGATATTAGACATATATATGTATATACAAATGATGAACTTATTTTATTCAGATTTTCTCGGAAATTGACAAAAACCGAAAAAAGTTTTTGTTTCATCATTAAATGATAATAATTATAAAGAGACCTTTGTTTATTTTGCTCACTGCTGTTAATGAAAATATATATATTTATAAATAATATGAGAATAAGTCGATCGAGCCAAACCGATAGCCACTCACAAAACTTATCGACTTCATCCAATAGTACTTGACAGAGTTTAGGGTTATCGTATTGTAAGATCATCAGCGAATGCTAAAATGGATTCGGTGGATTCGTTATTAAACTTGAACCGATATCAATATTTCAAAACTAAATCCCAATAATCCCCATTATAAAATAGAATATTATTAAAAAATCAAAACTATTTTGCATGTTAGAATTATTAATTATTATTAAACAGAAAGTATTTCAAATAAAATACTATGTACTTAAAAAACAGTATTACAAATAAAAGTACATGTAAATGTAAAAATCAAAAACATGATATATTTAAATAATATAATTGAAATACTAAGAGCCTTTTTGTTTCAGAAAAACACTGACTTCTTCAGGTAAATAAAATTTTTAATCAACGTGGTATTATGGGACCCACAAGTATATATATGTACTAGAAGACCCGACGAACTTCGTATCGCCCTATAATCAAGAAATATCTGTTAC
>DVQO01000692.1:0-13958 GCA_018231785.1 Danaus gilippus | reverse complement strand
GCTTAGATTATTTATTTATTAGGTATTTTAAAGATATTAATTTAGTTAATTTTAATATACATAAAAGTGGTCACTTAATCTTTTTCCAATAATTGATTCCTTTTAGAGTGTTTGTTGCTTCTTTATTAGGTTAAATGTATTTCTTAGTAATCTATGTCGTGTGAGATAACAAAACGAATGTGAATTGCTTACAAAATCATTAGTTTTTTAAACTGATCAAGTTTGTAAGTCGAGACTACGCGCAGCCGAAGAAATTAGTTTCAAAGTTAACACCGACTTGATTGCTTTCAAAGTGTAGTTTCCGGGATTCACTTTATCAAAAGGTCCCACTGTTGCCAATCGAGATTTTCACCGTTCAGTAAACGTGGCTTTATACGACTTCTGAATTATCCAGAGTCATGGCATTGAATGAACGAACGAACCAATGGTAAATTGGATTATATTGAATTCTCAGAATTATCAATGCATTGAACAAAAACAAGAACATAATAGATATTTTAAGTCAAATAGGGAGACTTTAAATCTCGTAATATTACGTAGCAAAAGTGAAGATGTGGATCGATTAAATGCCTGAAGTCTATGAATATCAAATCGCCTCTGCTTTAAGCAGAATTTAAAAATTGTTATGAATTCCTAGCTCGGTCGTTCCAAGTTTGGACTGTGAATGTGAATAGAACATTAAAACAACGATGGCACCGTCGGGTTTTGAGTAAAATTTTTCGTTACTTGTTTTTTTTTATGAAAAATGTAGATCTTGCTAATTCGTGTACCTAAATAAAGTAATCTTATCTATGGACTTTGTACCTCGTGTTTCAAGGAATGAAACCTATCAGATATGATAGATGTTTTATGCGATATTTTAAATCTTTTTTTAAATCTCATTTTATGTGGATGTTTCTTTCTAGCGATCTTATTGTTTAGATATACACAACGAAAATATATTTTAGAGAAAACAAATGCATGTGAGTTTACCAAAAATTATGTAGTCTTGTAGCATAATTAAATCAAGTCGCTTAAAATTTTATTAAAAAGTATGTTACAAAACAATTCTCAAACTAAAAGTTTTCAACAAAGATAAATTATGTGATATATTTCTAAAACAAATTGTTTTATCAGAGGAGGACCCGTAATTCACAGTCCGCATACAAACGGCCTCTAAGGAGGCGACAATTCCCTCCGCAAACAATAAAAATATACATAAAAATAAATTTGATACTTCGAACCGTCGACCGCGAGAAATATGCTTTGTGACTGTTATCTGACGTTATTTTTTCCTAGCATAAATATGCAAAAAAATTATATCACCTTTTTTATGAGAAAAATTATTTACTTTTTCATTTTATGAATATTCCAACTATAATAGTGAATATAGATTCAAACCACAATAAATATTACCAAATTTTTTGGAATTATGCTCAGTCAGTTATATAATAAAAGTAAGTGGCAAGTATTTAAGACATTATAAACCCATTACATATATAAAAGGAAACAAAAAGCAGATGTTGACATTTTCAACGGTGAATTACATTGTCGCGGATGAAATTGTCTGTTGGATTGTTACATCTAATAAATTTGTACATGATTTTGCGATTCTCGTTATCAGTTATAATTCCAGTTGTCGGTAAATAAAGGAATTGTTATGAATACATTCCAATATTTTGGGTTGGATTATCTCTTGTGGATTTTAGATTTGAAGTTTACTTATTAAAACGTATGAGAAAGGAAATATTTATCACGTAATGAGCGTTTTGCATTAGTTTATTTCTGTCTAGAAGTTCTATCTCAAAAGAAATTTCTAGTTCACATATATAAAATCATTGCCAGCAGATGCTTCGTCTATATTTTTTAAATTAAACCCTACCGATGTGTTTGAGACGGGTATGAATATTTCATATTAAAGTTTAATGAATAAAGAATTTTTATATTAAAATAATAAAATTAAGTGAATGTTCCAACAGAACAGAAGTTAAAACTGGAATATTTTAACATTTTTAGTTTGGTTTTTATAATGCGTAATTAGTTATAGGTATTGTCTTATATTTTTCGTTTACTCGCAATGAAGTGAGACAGATTAACCCTACTAGTTAAATTTTCTTATTTTCGATTTATCGATAGTTTCGTTCGACTCAAAATTGACGTTCGTCATTTACCTCACCAAAAAATCATTATAGAAGTACTTGCATAAAATAAATACTTTATTTGTGTAACATTATTAGATAATATAAAAATATGTGGTCAAAATGCTTTGCGTATATGAAATTTTATAAATAGATTGAGTTTCATAATTGGTATTGACCTAACTGCAGAAACAACAGGTTTCCTAAATTAACTGGCAGATGGATAAACAGATAATGGCGACAAAGCTGTGAATAGAGATAGTTTCCGAGCTACGGAAGCTTAATTAACTATATGAATAGAGTATGTGTGCGTGTCTATTTGTGTTGCATGACTTTTGTTTTTGTAATATTAGAAAATATATGTATCCTAATGATATACGAAAATAAAGGCTACGAAATAGAAATTTCGCATTTGAATTTGAATATAAATTAAAGGAATCTTTAAAATAATTTATATGTATAATTAACTTGTGTCTACATAATCATGTTTATGAGGAACACCTCAATTTTAAAACTTTGCGATCTAAATGTATAAATATGTGTATACCAGGTAATCGATAGATTATTGTTTTAATAAAAAAATTCAAATGTATAACAGCAGCATCAAATAATTTCGACCCGTTTATTAATATGAATGAAAATTTTAACGATCAATGTTACAATATTGTTCCAATAACTGAAACCCATTCAGAACATTTATATTTATATTCATAGCTTCGTTTCTATTTATGATATTTGCAATATATGTTGAATAACTTATGTTTATTACAATATTCTTTCTTTATTGGTGTTATGGAATTTTATTATTTAATCTAATTTTTTGTTTGACTTATATTTTCTTAGCATGAACTTTATTCATAATAAAATCCGGATACAATTATGATATTAATATAAGGTAGAGTAAAAAATAAATAGTTTTTAATCCTTTGTAGTTTTAAATGCCATCTGATTATATTCTTTATAAATGTTGCTGTTCTTCCTTTTAAATATTCATGGTTAATGATTGAGTTTTTCTTTGTAGAAAAACATTAGGAGAAGTAATAATTTTTTACAAAACTTAAAACTTTGTATTGTCATTATAATATTAAACTATAACACGAAGGTTTTAATTATTTTTTTAAAACTTAGAATAGATTTAAGTTTAAAAAAGTAACAATGAGTAAACTATGCTTATCTACCTTATTGCAGGTCTTGTTTCTTTTGTAACGTATTCTTGCTTTTATTCGGCAGATGATGATTGAATTTTAATAGTAAATTAATTTTTGATGGCGTGAAATGTTAAATTTTGTAGCGATTTGCTTCAGTTCGGTACACAAACTTCTTTGAGAAAACTCAATGTTAATTCAAATAGTCTTCACAAATTAAAATTCATCTGTTTATAGATCCTGTTTTATGTTCATTAATACATTTATAACATTTTATTCTTAACGTCTGAAACACCTCCACGCCTCGTTAACTATCTGACAATGATGAGTGTATTATAATAGTCAATTGTATAGGTGACCATGTTTAATTATAGACTATTATATATACATATATGATTCTTGGATGTTAAGGATGTTTTTAAGTTAATTGCAATGTAACAGAAAAGTTCAAACGTTTAGCAATAAGTTTCAAGAAAATTGTTTATTTAATAAATGTTTCTTTGGAGGCTCTAATTAATTATCCGAATTAATCGGATTCAGTAAATAGCAAAGAGCATTGTGTAATTATAATGGATAACGTGGGAAGATCTCACGAGGCGTTGCTTTGCACTAATTGGCTAAGTCAGTGCTTGTTTTGCAATTTTATAATATATACAAACATATAAAAATAGTAAATATCTAAAGTGGGAAATGTTTTGTGTGAGTAAATATAAATTACTAAACATAAAAATAAAAGCGATATGTATAGGGAAATCGATTTGTAAAACTTTTTTTATTTATAAGACTTTTTTGATGAAAAAATAATCTATTTATAAGTTAATAGTTCATTTAAAACTATTATTGAGTTTCGTTGAACGGTTTTTTCTTTTGAGCTTTCCTAATCCATATAATCTTCAGAATTATTTTAATATTTCACCTCAATTTTTCTGGTAAAGATTCATATAAATATTCACATAAAATTAACGTTTATCTGATCCAAAGCATTCTCTCACCCCAGTTATTACGAGTAATAGGTGCTTATCTATAATTGCAGTTAGGCAAGCGCCCTGCGATGTGAAAAATATTCTCTATTCTCAAGGCACTCGCGTTTCGCTGATTTACTGCGATAATATACCGAATTTCCTTTTAAATTACACAAATCTTGATAATATATAGCTTACCCAAGTTAAGTTTAATTGGATAATTAGCTACATTCCTGGTTCTCTGATCTTTTCTTGTTGAGGGGTGAACTCTAGATGAATCACAATAAAAAATTATAGGAATTGTTCCAGAGAGATTGTGAATAAAACATTGAGCCTTGATAATTTCATAGAAGATAGTGAAAAAAAAACAAACCACAACTACTCTCAATTAAAACTGAGACATTTTTTATGGCTAAGTAAAGATACTGTTTACTAAGAATTCATGCAAGGTGACATACACATTTGTACATAATATTTTCTTTGTATACGTACGCTTTTGAGTTTTCGTTTAATGTTTATTTACCTTAAATCTGCGAAATAAGAAATAGATAAAATCAAAATTCCAAGAAACGTTGTCATGTTTTTTTATCATTATATCATAACCTCGTAGACGTTTCACTTATTTAAATTTATTCGTAAAACGCTTTTATAAAAAAGTATTTCTTATTTCTTTGTATTTGAATTGATCCAATATTATGTTAGTGTATTTTATTCGTTGAGAACAAAATAGTGATTTAAGTTCGCATGAGGTCATTGTTTGTTCAGCAATCAAAACACGTTTGAAAGACCTAAGGAATTCAAAAAAATATTTCACGTATTGAGTTTTTTTTTGTTATCTATGTGTTCGTCTGAGAACACATAGAGGTAGAATTTTAAATTGAGGTATATTGTTACCAAACAATCATTAACTTGCTGTCATTTCAATCACTTGCCATTCATAGTTTGTGATTTACTAGACATTTTTGACTTTTGTATTTAGATTTAGATTATGTGGCTAATATATTTATGAGTTTTAATAAAAAAATGAGAATGATAGAAACATTTCAATCATTTTATATTAGTGATTGTTTATTATATATTTTTTAGGATCTCGTCAAATTTCTTAGGATGTCGTATATATAAACAAAAAGGTTTAAATTGGAAAAAAATGGACAGATACTAATTAATTTTTGACAATTATAAATTCGAAGGTTTTCAAAAGTACGGCATTAAATATTCGATGACAAGAAGTAAGTATAGTCCTATTTAAAGTCATTACCCACATTTACATCTACTTATTTTTTTTTACATTTTTTTTTATTTTATATTATCACATGTAGATAGTTGGAAAAAACCTTTAAAGAGATGTCGTCATACAAAATAAAGACGCTTTTATGACCGAAAACTTAGAAAGGTTTAATTTAGATTGTTGGTTTGGAAAAACTTAGATCTTATTAATTATCCATCTACGTAAATCAACACAACAGCTATGATTTAATGTGTTGTAATCTAATGTTAATTTTTCAACAATAAATTGATGGATTCTTATATAGAATAGATAGGTCCTTAGGAACAACTATCAAGGGAGCAAATTTTTATGATCCACAAAGAGATGTTGAAGCAAAATTTAAAATTGAAGCTAACATTTTCATCATGCACGTGGACGTACACAAAATTTTATAATACATTTTAAATATTTTGGTCCTAGACAAAGTAATAAAATTTCAATGGATTCCGTCTTACATAGGTGTACCAGCTCACCTAAAAGCAAACCAATTAGCCAATGAAGCTACCTATAATGGAATCTAACTCACGTTTTTTCTTTCTATTCCGATTTTGTTACAGTTTTAAAATGCTAAATTTTAAATGTTTGATAGAAGTACGTTGATCAACGTTCTAGACAAAGATATTTTTTTTTGAGTCAAGGACAGTAAGGTCTTGGGTTTGTATCTGTATTATAAACCCTTGAGATACTATTATATTTTTGCAGCTCTATTCTGCAATCATTCCATTACGTAAATTCGTTCTCAATATAGAGAAACTTAAATCTCCTAACTTTATAATATTCAACCAAATAAATCTTGTATAATATGTTTGTATGAATTAATGATTTGCAGTTTTATCAAAAAATCTTGGGCTTAAAGAAATTGGACTACGTAAAAGTTCCTTGAGAGCTATTCTGTCGGACCAGGTTAATTAAATTGGAGAGTTAAATTTTCTTTCGTCTTGACTTAATCTCATCAATTAAAAATAAAAAAGTATGAAAATGTGATATACATATATCATAATAATGATCTTTCCAGATTGAAGACTTAATAAATTCATAATATTATGAGTTTGAAAATATTTCAAATAACAATTGCAACTAAAACTAGAATTACTAGAAACTTGAACTGAATTATATATTATAAGTAAAATCAAGTAATACAAGCGATGGATTACAACATTATTATTTAGAGTCGAAGCATGCACGGTTACGTCCGTAGGGACGAGGATTTATGCAATAACCAAGGCCCATGCAAGGCTTTTAACAAAATGAGAATATTTACTTATATTTAGATACAATGTAACATTTAATATTTCTTATTACAAAGCTTAAAATGTTCGCTAATTTTAGATTTATTATTTGAACAGAATTGCTGTTATTGGATTACAAATCTTGAAGTTGAAAATAAATCAGCTTTCTAGCTAGTAATTAATTTTTATAAAAAAGACTAGTCATAAAAAATGAAATTGAACTATTCAATCGTTATTAGGCAATTATTCAACCAATTGATATGTAAAAAATAAGTTCCTTTTTGTTATTTTAAAATAATTATTTATAAATATTTAAATATAAACCTTTTCTTAAATATTGAAAGTACTTTAACAGGACTTTCGAGATTTATCAATAATACATCTGAAACTGACCCAAAATTCCTAGTTTCTAATCGTAATATACATAAGGAATAAAGAATTTCATACGCGATAGAAGCCGTATGATAAAGTTAGTCATAAATAATTCAACGTTGATGACAAAAAATCTTCTTTGTATTTTTTTTTATGTAATTTATTATAAATTGGACTTCATTAATCATTCCGTTTATATTATATTAAATGTAAGAACACTTAGTTAAAATAAATTAAGATTGAAAAATCTTCGCGACGTGTGCTCGTTAATTCTCTCCCTACGGCCTACGTATCTCAAGTTAACGGATCCATAAATTATACAAAGTAATATTATAATCCAATTAAATTTTGATACAACGCAAGTCCGTAAACATCTTCGACAGCCGCTGCAAAGATAATTAATGGTTAAAATGTCTTTAACATGTGACAGGATATTAATTTTGGTGTAATTAAACTTCTATTGAATTGTAAATTATTGTCATAAAACATATCATGACAAACTAAAGTTGGTATTATCCTTGAAATTCTATTTCTGGTGCCTTAGTAAATATATTGAGATTTTACTCAATAGTGACTAGCAGTTATCTGTAAAACATATAATGTTTTTATTCTCTAAAGTAATAAAAGTATTCTCATCATCGTTCAACTTTCATCAAAATGATGATCTTTATCTATTAAGTATCAATAAAAGAGTGATCCTTTACATTCACCCTATACTTATGGATTACCACAGACTATTGTGTCTCATATATTAACGCAACATAATAACGGTTTGGCCCAAACAGTAACAGAAAGCAGAATCACTTTAAGATGAAGTTATGATCTCATGATATGAATAGTTGTGGGAATTATTATGATTAATATATTGATAGTGTGATACTAAATCTAAGCAATTATTTTATTAAAATATTAAGGTTACAAAACATATATTTCCTACCAAGAACGGGAATTAATCATTTTAAGTTAGCATTTTGTAATATTGGTTCCGGCAATACTTCAAGCGACAAGATAGATTGGGTATTTTAATATAATTTTAAAGAGATATTTCCAGAGAGCTGTTATCTTCCCCAAACGCTTAGCGCTTATTCTCAGTTGATAATATTTTGACTAAACATAAGCGGCAGTCAATCGCATAGGCGTCAAGTCTGAATAATGACACAGTGACATTTAATTTTGTATACAAAAGGCTGTACCCTAAACCATTTATCCCGTTTCGCCCTAGGGAATATTGACAGGGACCTTTCAACTTGCTATAATTACATTTGGTCAATTATTCTTTGGTATCTGCTTTTTAATTGACTTCTAAAAGATTAACAACTTTATTTTTGTCCTCATGATATTAATAAACATTGTTGAAATGACACAAAAAGAATGAAACAAAACATGAATCAACCATATCTTTCCATACTAAAATTTATAATCATAACTCAAATATTCGCTTACGGAACAGTGAATTTCCATTTAAATTGTTATTTATTTATAATACAAGCACCTGTTAACAAACCGTTAATTCATTTCGATCGATCGTTCGTTACGTCTATTGTGCTTTAAGACTGTATATTTCAATATCATTTGAATGAATGACAAATATTCATTTTGACGTGAAGTTAGGGTTGCTATCACTATAAGAATTTTAAATGGACCAGGAAAGTAAAATAATAAACTAAATTGTTACCAGGATGAAATTAAATTCTGTCTGTGCAAAGTCTGGTTTAGGATTTAATAATTTAAAGCTGTCATACAAATACTGATATATTGTGTGAACTTTATGGTACAAATATTATGAAATTTACTGGACCGTCAAAAGAGATAACAAACTTTAAATATTAATAAATTATTTTTTAACTCTGTATTTCTTAACATAGCAACCCTAGATTTGAACTGAGTTTGAAAGTCCTTCAAATTTTCCAACTCACTCCATTCAGCTAACGTTACATTTGATATTAATTATAATATATGAATAAACCAAATCATTATAAGCTATTAAAAATCTATGATTACCATGCACACTATTTTAGAGTATACAGCAGTTGTTTACTCTTTTACTTTTTTAATAACTCGGTTGTAAGCCCGTCTCTCAGGTAGTATTTACAAAGCAAGCAAGCATTATTTTCCTCAAAATTATATTGTTTTAATCAAAGCCAGTACAAACAGGTCAAAGCGTTTACTCATGTGTAACTAACTGAAAAATGAAATAAAAACGAAATGCCAAAACGGAAGGTATAGCGATTTTCGATAATTAAAAATGTGGCAACATTTAACGTGAAAAATAGCTCGTAGCTAAATTCATTATTATGGCATTATACAGAATTAAAACTCGAAAATTCCCGATATTTTTAATCACTTTTAAGCGTTTCATTAAACGTGGTCTTGGCTTTTATAATAAAAAAGATTATCTGATATTCGGTAACGAATGCGGTTATTCCACTACGGCAAAATATAGATTTTTATTTACTTGTTCTTTTTATATATAAAATCATATAAGAAGTACAAGTACATACGTCGTTAAGATATTGAATTTGAAAATATTATTCGTAAAACTTGATTTTAACAATTTTAAATGCTTTAAACTTGATAACGTTAACGATGTGAAGAAAATATTTATTTGTCAGTTATTTTTATTGCTGAAACTGATTACTTGAAGGGAAAAGAAAATATTAATACTTTAAAATTTTGCATCCTTTGCTTTTTAAATAAGGTAGTTAAGTAATAAAATCAACTTACGTTTTAAGAAGCGCTCCAGTGGACCCTCGAGATGAATTACTGCAAAGAAATTAAAATTCCTTTCAGATATTATTTGAAATAAGCATATTTATTACTGCAATAAAATGTTATAGTCAAATGTTCTTTCGTCCTGCAAATTTGTATAAAATATAAATATTTTCTCTTTGAAAAACAAAGTAATTTTTACGTTACATACATATTAAAATATTGAGTCTGGAATACATTGGGGTAGAATACATTCCGTGATGCATTATAACTTACAATACCACTAATTTGCAACTTCAGTGCCATGATCCTAATTGTATTCCACATATGTATAAGAAGCAGTTATGGGGAGATTTAATTTTAGTCACTTGGATATTAAAAAAGTTTAGCCCCATGGTAGACTAACAAAGGCTTCCATATTTTTCTTTGTACAAACAACAAAAAGTCACGTCTATGGGAACTCCTTTGAATGTTGTGTATATTATATCTTTTGTATACACGTCGGGTATTTCGTACTGTCAGCGATCCCATCCTTACAGACGATCTACAACCCCTTAACCTCCGAAGGGATGTGAGCTTCTTCTGTGTATTTTATTGTCTTTAAAACGGGGAACATTCCGTGGAACTTTTTGATATGGTGTCATCGTTACCATTCCACCATCGCACTACTCGCCGTAGGGTTGGATTTCTTCCACACCACCTAGATGTATTTAGTTGCTAGATTGTAACTGCGTTGCGGTCATTTTTTCTACATATGTACGTGCTGGATGTGGAATGATCTTCCACTTGGCCGAGGTTTTCCCAGAGGCTACAAAATGAGGTGTTTCAATCATCAAGCGTTCAGGTGGCTCCGCGACAAACGAGGTCCGCAGCGCGTCTGCAATATCCCATAGGCAATGGTGACTACTTTCCACCAGGTAGACCGTCTGCCTATTTACTCTTATGGGTGATGTAAAAAAAATAAAATCGTCTTACTAACACAGTTCATAAGATACAGGCATGAGAAGGAAGGACGGAGAGCGGAATCCTAGTATCAGGAACCTGTTTGGATATGGGAACTTAAAAAAGGATTTTTATGTACCTATTCCAATTATAGTTCACCTAGAATTAGGAGTCATGCAAGTATTGGTGTCGTTTTAAGTCCTTTGAAATAATAATATAAAAAATTTAAGAGTTCCACTTGCCCTGGTCAAATTTTAATTGAACTATGAAAACAAAAAAGAAGATACAAATAATTAGAAAATCTTAATAGAAGCTTTGAAGAACATACAATGAAAGAAAACTGTCTTAAACAAACAGTTAAATTACCCAAACGAAAATTTGGAGTTTTCAAAACTCCAATAAAGTCACCCACATGCAAAGGGTTGGATAAACATACACCCCAACCCTTGTGATTCATTAGATAAATGTCATCCAATGCCCTAATATCTCCCCTCATTTTTTCCTGGGTTGAATTATTCTTTTTAGAAAGGGATATTGAAAGTCAATATGAGCGTTCTTACAATAATGGTAAATAAAGAATCGTTATATTTATTATGTTTAAGAAAAAATTAAGTCAAGATGAGTACAAATGAGTTTCTGTAATAATTATTATTGACTTTTCTGACAGTTGTAGTGATAGTTGTCTAGTATTCAACATACAAAATCCTTTGTTTCACGATACAGTGCCTTATTCAAAACACCTTTATTTGCAGAACTTAGTTGGATTGGCAAAACCCAATAAGACTGTGTGATGGGTGTATTTCTGTGTGTAATAACTAGTGTTGTCAAAAGGTTGTTGAATATCTTTAAATATCACCTAAATCGATATTTAAATAAACTTTGATAAGTTTGAGAACCTCCGCCTGAATAACAAAAGTTCAGGTAATTAATGGGAGTAGTTCAGAAGTCCTCGAGATAATACGAAATGTTCGGTGTAATGAAAGTTCGACTGACCCTGTGATTCAATAGCTTACATATTTAGATTTATTATGTTGGTATTATTAATAGAAATATTGACATTTTAATTAAACTATTTCCATTCTATTAAACGATTAATTTGGGTGCAATGTCATTGAAGTGTTATTAACATTGTATAACAATTTAAGTTTAAGAATTTTTTTCTAATTATATTATTAAATATTTTGTAATTAATAATTGCATTCCATAAATTAAATAAGACATCATTTTAATAAACATTAACCATGGTTTACGGCTGAATCTTTACCAAAAAACCGTTAAAACAACCGTTTAGCGAGTGCCAATATATTTCAATTTGTGATGAATTTTATGGGTGAAAAATCGGCGATAGGGCGAGGCGAGGTACATGGTATTTGTCGTTCAACGATAAACATCAATAATAATTTGTATCAACTTATCGCTTGATTGGAGCTCTTCCATTATTCCCCAACTCCCCCGCCGTGCGACAGATATCAAAATTCAGAAATTCTTCTTTAATATGCTGAACACGTCAGAATAAGTGACTTTTTATGTAACTTGTAAGTGTTAAAAAGCTTGGGTTTTCAATACTTAAATTTTTCTTTTCTTCCAAACTAACTCTTACAGTATAAAAGATTTTTGTTGACCTGATAAATAATGGTGGTATTAGATATTTCAAGTAATATATAGTACAAATATTTGTATTCCAGTTTTGATATATAATTTTCGTGATGTAAATAAGATCTATGTTCATTGTGAATGCATGTTATTTGCATCACTAGCAATGCAATACAAACCTTTATAAATGCATGACTTCACACCGTTTCAACAATAATTATTATCTTTATGAAATATCTGACCTATAGATAGTGTAAAATAATTTTAAATTATTAGAAACAAGAGTATTTTCAATGTTTTTGGTTTGGTTTTTATGAAATTTTAATTATTAATGTTATAATTTATGGAATTTTAAAGTCGCACAATGGAATATCAATCGCCTTCGGCATCTCTGAATACATTGAGAATATACTTTGATACTATACTTAAAACTATTTCGGTAACATATAGTACGTAATCAATTTGTAAGTTGATTAACGATATATTGGATAAAGAATGAGTGTATGAGAGAGGGAGCTATCCAAGACGACAATTAAATTTAACAAAGAACAAAATTAACAATGGATTATAATACATCGACTTGTTAAGAAATCCTTAATAAGAGTCTCAATGTAGTATTATATGAGTTACAATATGTTGAATAATATATAAATATATATATTTTAATGAGGTCATGATTAATTAATCTTCCTTTGTGATTATTTTATTGAAGATTAATTAATATTGCTTTCCAGTCAAACATTACTTGTTATTTTCATATCTAAGGCAAGTTAAGATTGCCATTTCAAGCATACCATCCAGGACACGCCCAGAGAACCTTGCGCTCTTTCATCGACCTACATTCTAATAACCTTTCAGACAGCGAAATGTGACTTAATGATCTCGAGAAAACACACTGTCGATCGTCAGTTTTGCATAATAATGGTACAATGACACACAACATGTACAAGTATAATCCTTATTGATCATACAATACGGTTATCCACCTTGTTGCCCCGTGTAGGTTGTTGCAAAACTCAGCAACACCTCCGGAGTTGCCCTCACGGCTCATGAATTATTCGGTTTAGTTATGACACTGCGCTCGCCCCGAAGGAACTATTGGTACCAAGTTAGACTAACTATGCAACTTATATATATGTAAGTATATTGTAGTCTCAATAGAATAAAATTAAAGGAAAGGCTTGGCATATGATATCGGCATGAATTATAAATTACAGTTACAAAACGAATTTGTAACGGACTTTTTAAGGTAGATTACCATCATGAATCCCATTTAAGGAGAAACCTTCGACATCTATATACAGAAAGAATCTATTTTAGTCATCGGATATTTTACAAACACCGCGTTCCTATTGTTACCGTGAAGGAATTTTGAAACAAAATTTTTAATAATATAGCTTGAGAATTCATTTAATATATTTATTCAAAAGCAAATAGAGCTATACAAAATAACTTGTAAATATCATCACCTTGGATTTACAATAGGTTTGTTTTCAAATTACCGATCACCTTCTGATATGCAACAATGGCTCCAATCGATCAAGACAATTGTATCGATATAAGTTATATAAGACAATAGATCACTAAGTATACTAATGACATTTTGAGTTCATTGCCAATAT
>DVQO01000691.1:0-13967 GCA_018231785.1 Danaus gilippus | reverse complement strand
CCCAATTCAGGTCGAATATTTCGGTTACCTTCACACTTCACTTTGGTGAGTGAATGAGTGAGTGAATATAACATGTTCGTTCGTTCGTTCCCAGCTGGGGCCGCGGACAACCGGATGCGGAGACGCTGCCCACAGGTCCCGACTACGACTCCGACCTCGACAAGAAGCCTCGCGCTGGACAGATACTTTGGATAAGGGGTCTCACGCGCCTGCAGACGCAGGTATGTACACGGCTGGCTTTGAGGGGCTTCACCGGTCTCGCGGACCGACGACAGCGCGGTCTCACAGATCGGGCTCCGTGTGGTCCCCCAGACCGGGCTACATGTGGTCTCAGAGACCGGGTTACATGTGGTTTACGTTGTCCAAATTGGGCTTTATTATATGTTTGGAATTACCGTGATTCTAAAGGGTCTTGTAAAATTAAAAAGAAAATTTTGCTGATATTTTTAATAATGATACTGGCCATCATTTGACAATTGATATCTCCTGTTTTATTTAAAGATTTTATATATCATTAAAATTTAATTTATAATTAATGTACCAAGTAATGGCCACGAATTGTCACAGATACCATCATGAGAAGTGAGTATGTCATGATGGACTCTAAGACAACTGTATAGAGTTCACTTTAACACAGTGATCTGTATACAGTATTATATTAATATACATATAATAGGATTGGAAGATTGTTCGTGTTTATATGAGAGAGGGATAAGTTTTAGGTTACAGAAATACAGTACCAACAGGTCAACAAGCGGATACCTTGGGCATCCAACGCTAAGTCGATATTGTCCATTATAATTTTTTACTATTTTTGCATATAAAACCACCATTACCAATACTATGCATTCATATAGTTATCGTGAGAGGTTATTCATGACACATCGGAACTACGGACCACTCACAGTTCGTCTGTTAAAAAGTTACACAAATTAATGCGATTTATAAATCAGACTTGAGATGTTATTTCATATATAGTATGTTTATTTATTTGTTTTTATTATTATTTAATTTTTTATTTGTAATAGTTTTCCGTTCAAATCTTGTTTTATTTCTCCTATACTTCTGTTCTGATTCGATAGTTATTTTTCCGAACCTACACAGAGAAACACTTTACAGATGTAATGAGTAGATGCTATTTTATTTGGCCCATAACGTAGTGATATATTGTCCGTTTGCTAATTTTGTTCTTTTAATTTACATATATAAATAGTTTATTAATGAGTCAGAAAAAAATTGGCAACCGAGCAATACTGTTTAGTATTTTTTTTTAATCTTTTCTAAAACTTTATTCACTTGGTTTCATGACATCCTTCTATCTGGTCTAACTTCAGCTTTGCCCTCTTGACTTCTTCCAAGGATGTCGTAATACCGAGGATAGATACATCGTTATAACGGCCATGCATGCAACCGATATACAGTCTGACGCTTCCCAACTATTTATTACCCTAATTAAACCCCCCCCCCTCCCCCCACCATGGCATGCATATGTAGACTGTGACGTACTTATCCCTCATATACGAATTCTCAAACAGTTACTATGACTATCCCGATCACTACATGAATACAGTCAATGACTATGTAACATCTATTTTTTCTCTATCTTTTTTTGTTAGTCATACTGACTGTTTGATTTTCTGTTATCTATTTTTTTATTTTGTTTTTTATTTGATATAATATGATTTGTCTGTTTTATTTATTGGTATTACGTTACAAATAGTGTTTTTTTTTTCTGTTGCTTGTGGAACGCCAACCCGTTACATCCTCGCTACTGATCCAAGCAACCCAGCTATAATGAGACCGTCGTTTTCGTAAACGGCGCACTAACCTACGTTACCGATATCAGCAGTAACATTATATTATTTTCAATGTATTATTTTTGTACCGGATTGTGTTCAGTTACTGCTATAGACTACTGAGTGTGGAGTGGAATTTTCTTGAGATATTTATTTTTATGAGCATGACGTGATTGCTCTACTAACATGACAATCGGAACCCGTCTATCCTTTGCCGTTGTAATGTCAATGTTTTTGTGTTTTGTTTTTTTTTTTTGTTTTTTGTATTTTTTTGTGTTTTTTTTTCTGGTTTTGTTCTGTTTGTGAATGTTGTTGGCGTGGGGGTGTAAGCGTCACACTGGGCGACGGATGTGTAGTGAATGCTTGCCGTTGGATTGCCTTCATTGTGATTATTTTTGCGTATTTTGTTAGGCTTCTTGTAGTGTCCTTATATTATATATGTCCGTGTACAGAACGAGCGGTGGCTGATGTTTGGTAAGTAACATGTAACATGTAGAAAATAACACGTTCCAGTAAACAAATGAGATATACTAAAAAAAAACAGTGAGTTGTGAAGCTTCCTAATACATGTTTCGGTATTAAAATTGTGTGCCAAAATACTTTATAGATATTATATATTCTTCAACGAATTGGTATATTTTGGTGATACACAATTATAAAATCGATGTTAGCTAAATAACGTAGGAAAGTAAATGTTCCTCCTTGGCTCCGGAATTGGATGTTAAAACTAAAATGGCATGCTAGAGGTTAAGTGTGTTAAAAATCCATATTAATCACGTACGAGATATAAATGCGAGCCACCACCATAGAGGGCGTATGGAATTTGGATTAGTTTAAATAAATAAACATAAAAAAGAGCAAAGTAAAGTGTACATGTGACGTTAAAAATGAGATTACGGTGATTTGTTAGAACCCTTGTCCAAGCATTTTAGGTGTCTTCCCAGCGTTGTCTAGGCTTATGTGTAGTTTCAACTTCAGGGTAGTTGAGGCCTCGAATCGACTCCTATGAATCTTCCAGTTCCTCATTATTGTGTTTTTATTTGGTTTATGATTTTTTTTCGTTTGATTTGGCACTTCAAATCTAAGGACACTGGCCCAGGCCGCATACATGCTCATGAAACACCAACACATTTCTATTCCTTTCAACGGCTACCAAATGGTTTTCTTTCGCGTGCATGACTTTATATTATATATTTTTTTTATTATTATTAAATGTTATCTGTGACACATTTTATCGCTAATTGCCCTGGCCTTTTAAATCCATGCGATACTTTTTATTTGAACTGTGAATATCCGGTTCTGAATCTTCAATGTTCATCGTCAAACAACACTCGATTAAGTCCCATACCTTTCATGTACAGACACCTATTATTTAAAATTTTACTCTATGTATACTATATCAAGGGTCGTTTTTCCGTGTTGGCCTGCTTGTAGCTACGACAGATATGGGGATATGTTTTTTAAAGACTATTTTATTTGAATGACTTTGATCTGATCGTCCCGACGTCATTTTTTTTACTTTGCATTTTTTGTACGTATAGTTATTGAAATTTTGCACTATTCTATTTTGGATTAGTTTTTGTCGAATTTTAGTAATATTATTTTATATTATCAGAAATTTTTAAAATTTGTTTTAGATGTTACTTGATGTTTTCATTGTAGATAATTTATCCATTGTGCACTTAAAAATGACCTGTGTTTGCTAACAATTGACCTTGAGTCTAAGTTGATTCGATGCATCCCTAAATTGTCAACAAATTTTCTTCCACAACAACACTACTTGTCTTACTAATCTTCAGTTCATAATCTTTAAAAATTAAATCTACGAATTAAAATTCCATGACGTCGGACGAACAAGGTCAATGGCAAACGATGGAAATATCATTAGCATAGACTATAGACAGTCCCATATCTGGGTGGAGCGGTTGTAAAGCTAGGGCTGCGTGGCAAATAGGACGGTGTCGAATGGGGCGAGCCGCGCGTCGTAGAGAGATGTTGTTGGCAGCCCCGGCCGGTGTTGGAGACGGAGGTGTAGTGGCGGCCGCGGCGGCTGACGGCGCGCTGCGTGCGACGGACGCTCACGGTACACTCCCCCTAGCCCTAGCCCTAGCGACTAGCGCCTAGCGCCTAGTGACTAGCTCTCCCACACGACACGTGAGCGACGAGTCGTCCGTCACTAGCACTCTGCTTTTGATCCTCTACGTCTTATTTTATTGGTTTCATCACTATTTTTTTTTTTGGTATAAAATCTTCAGTCCGAACGGTTCCAGCCATACATTGTCTAACTGGAGTGTCAGTGCTGGCGACTCATCGTGATCAATCCAATAGTTCTGTTTGTCTGTTTTCATCTCCCACGTCTTTGGCTGTAGATGTCGTCCCTCATCTGGCACTATCGCCCGCCACCCTGTCACTCGCTGTCGACACTTCGATCCTCCGAGCACTCCCTGTCGACCCCTCCTCGCTTATTTTTTAATCTCATCTAGAGTTCTTCCCATCATCGAGGCCCACCCGGATCTCCCAGCGTTCGCTATCACTTAGTACATTTTGTTTTAGCTGTGTGCATGGCCACCAGGCACCGGTGATCCGCCCGTACTCCGCGGCTCACATACACTAGAGCGGTCGCGCACTCCGTCCGACGGTCCGACGGTCCGACGGTCCGTACAGAGTCAATCCACACCACACTCGTAGGTCGTATCGGTGGCTCGGTCTGTAGGCGAGGGTGTAGGGGGTAGCGGGCGTCACGGGTTGTGTTGCTTGCAGCTGCGCGTGGTGCGCGCGTTCAAGTCGACGCTGGAAGACCTGGAGGAACGGCTATCGGCCCACTCGGCAGCCGGCCTCCGCTCCCGGCTGCGAGCCCCCCTCCAGGACATCGCGTACATCGACGACGACGCCGCGCCGGCGCCACGCACCGAGACCACCATATTCTAACGCACACCCACACCGACGAACGAACACACCACTCCCCTTACGCTTTTGTTTGTTTTGCGACGCGCCCGTACTTAACGTTACAACGTCGCCCGAAGCCTCCGTCGCGGTCTCGCGTAACTTATAGCATGCGTGCTCCGGACGCATCCTTCATAGCGGCTAAGGTTTTATTAAATGTTAAAATGTTTTATTAGATCTAGGTAGTCGATAGCAATAAAACTATATATAGATAGGCCCGACGTTAGGCTCCTAGACCGATTTGTGCCTGTTACCGCGCCAGAGCGCATCTCTACGGAAACCTGTTGAATTTCTTAATGTTAAAGTTTCAATAGTTCGGCGAATGTTTTAGAGTGTAATGATATCGTTATTTGAACCGGGATCGGTGTCGACCGTCGATCGCCTCTCCCACACTGCGACCCGACTTACCAACGTACCATATGTAAATAGGTTTGTAATTTTTCGAACATATTTGTATGTATATCGGAGCAGTGATATTTTGTATAGCTGTTGTGCAACATTTGAGATATCTCCTTTGAATATTGTAATTTAAATCTACGACTCTTTTAAATATTTTATCTTCCTAACTAATACTTTATATAATTCTCAGTAGCTTTCTGTGTTTAGGATGTACGATGTGCCGGTGTACTTTGATGTTTTGTTTCATAGTAAATTTTGGGACCACTTTTACCCCGTTTCTGCCTAAAACTGGGATACAATTAGATCTACAATTATTATATAGCTACGTTATTTTATCCAGATTTTACTTATAGAATGGACACTATTATCTGAATAGCTCTATTATGAAGGTATATTCCTACCTGAAGTTTGTTATGATGAGACATCGTCTAGCATACCGTGTAGCGAGCGATATAAAGACTATTCTACATCTATAGGACGTATTATAATGTTACGGAAATTATTTACATTCAATAAATTTTCAAGCAAATTCCATAGTATTTTCATTGATTAGTGTTTGTATGGTGGGGGCTTTAGAAAGATCGCTCTATTTCAGATGTTAACGGTAAGTTTAGGTCTGAGTCGAGTCGAGCGACTGCCAAGCAGGTAACTGAAAAGTAGGTGAATTCAGTTGTAATCAGTGGCATGTTGCACGATGGAACACGTTGTCCCGAGACGGTACAAGCTTAACGTACGTTATAAAACACTATCGCTCTAGGCTAACAGACCGACACCTCTGGTGTAACGCTAGCCGCCATTTTGTGACTTGCACGTCTTCAAAATGGCCGCCGTTTTAGATTGTAAGTACAGTATCTATCGAAGTTTTTTTTTGTTTTTATTTTGGTACAAATGTTGTTGTTTAATTATTTTTTTTCTTTTGATTTGTAACTCTTAATTAATTTCGCTTCGCATTTAAAGTGTGATCATGCTTATATTACAGCATTTTGCATGTATACAGATGTGAGTATGCACAAGTTGTCTTTTTTTTTTGTTAATGAAATTAGACGTTTGGTAGCGTCACTTATAATATCATTCGCTTTATTTAATTCATATTATAAGGAGTCTCTTAACAAGTTATACGCATAGAACGGCAGTGTTCAATATATTTACTAAAACTACAATATACTACCAAACTTCTAATATTAGTTTTTTAAGCTGATATATATTAAAAAAATAATAAAAAAAAATTATTATAATATCTCCACTGTTACACCAAAACTAGAAGTAAGTGTACGGAAATGAAAAAAAACAAACTTAATAATTTTCGAAACCCGTATGTAGTATATATTTTTTATTTTCCTTTGTTTTATTGTCGACTCGGTTGTGTAAGTACTTATTAAACATTGATTTCTTTATATTTGAGTTACATATATACCTATTGTTAAACCACTTACATACTTAACCGGCATACAAACGACCATTTAATATTAAAGTATCATATTAATAAAAGTATTTATTCCAAAATGATATTTCATTTGAATCAACCTGTTAGGTAATGTTCGTTTGTCGTGGCTCACATACCGGATATTTTGAGTAGCTGTAGACACGTTATATATTATTTTATTCTTTCTTAACAAATAATATTTATATATATATATTTTCTATTACTAGTGGATGCCCTCGACTTCCCCCGCCCTGAGCTAGTGAATGCCCCTATCCTAGTTAATAGGCACCTAATTAGTAACGAAACTGCTATCATGAAATTTTTGTTATTTTCATTTAGTATTTTTTTCTAAAGCTATTCAATCTCACTTGGTAGTTATGGAATTCTAAAACCAACCATGTTACGTCTAGATGCTCCTACCATTGGTTTTGGAATGCCGCGTTCGTTATTGGCTATAGAGCAGTTTGGTTACGCGCGGTATCTTACACCGCGTATATTGTTTTGCAGCAAAAAGCGGACATATTGGCCGGCCGCAGGATATTTGTCAATAATTATTTGGCGGAACACAGGAGGATCAGCGTACAGTCCGGAGGTGGCTCCTTGCCCGCCCTCAGCCCTGTTTCCCATCAGAGCGATGAATAAAACCGAATAAATGAATAAATATTGATAAGCCGTGGTTAATGCTAGCTTTCATCGTTGACTGACGAATCAGTCGATGAGTCATTATAAACGATTATCTCAGTAACATTCAATAGTATCTGTAAATGTAGAATTAAGTAATGAATTGTCTACTAAATAGTTTAAGAGATGAGAATTGCGAAATATTAATAGAAATTAAATTATGGTGCACCATATTGAATATTTAAGCTATATTATTATTATAATATTTATATTAATTATAGCTGACATTTGAAGTGAAACGCGACACGTTTATTTTTTTACGTGAATAGATTAAAGAAAGAGTAATTTGAATTTTTTCTGTAAATAATCATGAGAACTTCTCTCCTTTACAATTTAATATTAACGTTGTGTGTTCTGATGTTGAAATTTTATAACGAGATCATTATAATAAAATGTGGCCTAGACTCCTGCTAACAAGTGCTTATAATAATATTGATATTTAAATTTGCTTTTTGTCATAGTAGATATTGGTAACTGTTCTGCCTTGGCTGTTGTGTCATATTTTGTGATGATTTTTTTTTTGTTTTCTATAGAATTTAGTGAATGTTGACTACTGACTTAATAATAAACATATTTTATATCGATAGTAAATGCATGCCATAGATATAGATTATATTTAAGATTCTTACATTATTTTCTTATAGTATAGCAACACTGTCAACACTACACCAGCCTAACTCTCTGGTCTTCCATTTTTTTTTCTTTTTTCCAACTACCCTTCTCAAGCAAATTTAAATATCACCCTAGAGTAAAGTTTTTAGATACAAAAATATATGTATGTTAAGTTATGATAGCGTTTATGTGTAATATTTTGAAATTCATTAAATGCACTATTGTAGTAGAATTCGCCTGCTAATTATATAAGATTAAATGATATGATACATGAGGAGATTCTAATAGGTGTATATTGGTGTTCACCAAGTTATGAAAGTTAAACTTTTAACGAAATGATTTCTAATATTACGCTTATAGTCACGCCGATAGTATAAACATATTGAAGCATGATTTTCTGCTACACAGCCAATGAATTGGTATAAATTGGTATTCTCTTAAATAGTTGTTTCTAATGCTTCTTGTCACTATTAAATCTTAGTAATAAAGTATCTATACTCCAAAGTAACTTTCATTTCACCCCGTGCCTCGTTCGGAGCTGAATTTATAAGGTAAATGGCCACCGGAACTGTTTTTGTCATTAATGTGGCCAACATATTGGATGTTGGCGTCCAACGTTGGCCGGAATGTTTGTAGTAATATGTTAGAAGCTTAGCTTATAACGTGTTTAGTATTACACCTAGCATGTCTTAGACTATTGTTGGTGGAAAATTATTGTCTAATAAAATTTCACCTATACAACATTTTGTGTATGATAGTTAGTGTTTTAGAGAATAGGCTCGCTTGATAGTAATTGTAAAACACACCAGTAGAAACAATAATCCGGGTGAAAAATGTCGATGTGAATGTTTTTTGCAATCACCGTTTTATTATAGCGCTTATGTATTTTAGTTGTAGTATGAAATGTTCTACGATTTATTATCTGGTATGTGAGCGACTTCGTCAACAATATGTGTGCTTCTAGATAATACCGCATGAAGAGATACAATGTAACACACACGACTGTGTGATCACACACACACACGCACAGACAGTGTAAACTCAATGTAAGCTTCAACGCATTTACAAGGACAACAGCTACTGTATATCAGATCGATGTCGATTTGTTATTATTTCAATTATTTTGTTTTAAATAATTTTTTTTTTTGTTCTTTTCGATATTGTATCGGAGCCCTGGATGGAAAATGTGTAAATAGTTTGTAAGTGCACAAACCATGAATGTGCTTCTTAAGGTTTATAGGAGACCCTGCGTTAATTTCTTCTCCTATTCTATTTATTATTTATCTTTTTCCGACAAAACGCTTCGCGAAGCACCGCTTCCGATAGTCCCCGTAAACCTGTTTCAATTTCAACTCACTGCTTTTCTATCGGACGCTAACTCTGATATTTATAATCTATTACAACTATATTTTTTTGATACTAGTATATATTATTTTTGCAAATATTTTTTTTATTATTATTTTTCCTTTTCACGGTATATATGTTTTTGTTTATTCCGAAGTAGCGTCCGATCGTGGGCGTCGTACGAGCGCGGTCGGATCGCCTCCCTTTTAGCGATCTATACCTCATGCTCTCGTTTTAATTTTCTTTTCCATGAATCCCCATTGCACACGGAAGGTCATAGGTGGCGAGTTACAAGAGCGCTTGATTCCTGTGCCCTACAGCAAGACTTCTACCGATCAAGCTGTAAGATTTCATAAGAAGCCTGCTCTTTCACTGACGATCTAATTCTATTTTTTTGTTTTGTTTCTGTTTTATTTTATTCCTCTGTTTATTTTTTATTTTACTGTACTCAACTTACATATCCGCTACTATATTCTATTCCGTCCACGCTGATCCTTTAACTTCTGTGATTGTTTTTTTTTAATATTAGAAGTTAATCGGTCAGTTTTACGCTTGCATGTCTCATCACAGCATGACTTCCTCTGCATGAATCACTATTTAATTAAGAATAAAATTCACGTTACAATATTATAATGGGATTTATAAAACTTTTGTATCATTTATAGGTTCGATTCACAGGTATTTTTATAAATATTTTAATTTAATCATAGATATTTTTTTTTACTTTTTCCTAAAATGCTAAATCATTCAAGTATAAAATAAAACATATAGCTTTTCTTACTAGTAGAGAATTTGATCGCACCTGAATTAAATATGTCACTAATATAGAAATAAATAAATATTAAATTTTGACTGTCACACTAACTTTTCCTTACACATAGCTTCAAGGCGTGTAAATCATCCACATAACCATTTAGCTATAAATAGTAGGTATATGTTATTTTCCTTGGTTGCCCCATACATTGCACAATATATCCTAAATGATGCTCCATAGAAAACTAATCAACAGGGAAACAACATGGAAGCTTGATAAACGGATACCATCTCATAAATAAGGCTTTTAGATTGATAATTAGGCTGTGCTTATGGAGTCGCGAAGCGTATAGGTCAGCTTGCTTCGGGAACGAAGTTACGCAATCAATGTTGCTTCATAAACGTAGCGTTCTAGAGCTTCGTGCGGCTCACATAGGGGTCACATAAATACAGTCACAGCATAAATGCATGGGTCTTCGATACGTCATTAATAATGTAATACAAATATTCGTCTGTGTGCAGAGGAGGGAGTAGATATCACTGCATGGCATTCGACTACGGACCGGCTCGACGACTTCAATGAGTTGGGATCAAGCGGGATCGAACTTCAACAGCCTATCCCATTGATCCCATCTCCAGAGCGGATTATCTGTGACTGGAATTTTTTGAATTTGCTTCACGCCTCTTTTTATGGCTCGGTGTGCTTCTATTTGTTTATTCCGAGAAATGTATATTTTTCTTTTTTTTTATTGCAGCATCGCCTTTGGATTGTGATTTTCTATTTATTCTATTGATATCTTAATTCTATTCTAAATGTCATCTAAAGGCGGTGCTCTAAAGTTTTTGATAGACGTCTCGCTCTGGCTCACATTTCACTTTGAGATACGTTCCGACTTCCTGTATTTGTATTTTATTTGTAAATTAACTCAACCCCAGGAACATATCTGGTTTCGTGCGATAAATGTACACTAATCCCATTCGCAGCACACTATTGGCACACTAATGTATTTACAAGCTACAAATTCAACTCCCCCGTGTGTCTGCAACGTGTTTTCGCTATAATTTCTTTTAAAGGTGATTGGTTGATTTTTGAATACCAATATATGTTTTCATACAAATTTAAAACTTGCAAGAAATTGTACAAACGAATCAATCACCTGTAATAGACGAAGTGGTGTTACTGCTAGATGCTATGCAAATGTAAATGTGGGTTATTAAATGGTGAAAATGGAGAAGGGCGTATAGCAGTAACGCTGGTGTGAGCCAGAGCGGTAGTCCGATAACATGATGATGAGAGATGCGAATAACCGTGGTGGGAACGCAGATCCGTGTGGTGAACGCGTTCCGGCAGGGGTTGGACTCGCGCGGCTCGCTCGCTGACGCCGCGCTAGCAGAAGCACTCCGCAAGCAGACGGCGCTGGCGAAGCGCTTCTCACACTCGTCTAGCGTGGAGTACGACGCGCCTCACTCCCTCGCGCCACATGACCTGGACGTGGAGCGCCTCTCCAGCCACAGCCACACGGAGACCGCCGTCTAACACCCCCCGTAACCCCCTCACAGCCCCCGGACACCCCGCCCGCGCCGACCGACGCCGCCATCGCTCCCTTGTAATAACGATCGTGTATAGAATGATGATATTTTTTAAAACGATTGTCAACTATTTGTTTTGACGCCGGTGTTCGAGCATAAGTTATTGTTAACTAGTGTGTTTAATTATTCGATTGTTTTGAAAATATTTTTATTATTATACGCGCCGCGTTGCGACGCGCGCGTCTGTTGAACAAATAATAAAAAAAATATTGTCTAATTATTAATTTTAGATTATAAGCGCGAGGACGAGCGAATGGGCGTGTGTTTTTTGAAAAATAAAATGGAAAAAAAAATAAATTTCGCGTAGCATCGTGTCATCTATTACACGGAATGAAATGTTTTGTATTGCTTTTGTCAAAGACATGTTGTGGTGCGGCCGGGGAGGGGGCGGCCAGTGCGTCGTCTCGACTCTCGATTCATCCTTTTGTATAAAGTTATTTCATTTGTAGCGCAGCCCCATCGTTTGTACGTAACGCCGAGTGATATTAGAAGCGCGCCAACCCGCCTCCCCCACCCCGCCCAATCCGCGCCTTGTATACTTAACTAAATTATTGAAGTATTAGTTAAGGTGTTTGTTATAAATTTCAATAACTATTTTTTTTTGTTTTTACGACCTTTTCCTCTATATCTAAGTATATATTTAAGTCATATCTCGTACGTAGACGCATCAACAGTAAAGTTTCTATACAAGAACCGCTCTCCGTATTCTTGTGTAAAAACCTACGTAGTCCACTTAACCATCTTCAAAATGTTTAAATAGAAATAAACATTAAATTGTATAGCTGATGGTATTTATTTGTAATGCTAGTCTCTTATGATGCAAAATACTAATTATTCAATTATTATAATGTACTTATTGATTATTGATAAATACTTCAAGTTTATTAAACAAAATATAGTATACATGTAACGAATTGATTTTGGAATTTTTTCTCTACGAGCAATAGCGGGACGCTCGTTGGGCCTTACCTCAAGTGCGGAGAGAGAGAGACGAAGTCATTGGACCAATTTGACCTGATGAATTAGAAGTTGACGTGTTACAGGACCGGGTGAGGTTAATGACCTCTATTAGTTGAAATGACGTTAGATTTATGACGAAGAACGATAACTAAAAGGAGATATATCGCACTTGAGGCATGGTCATTGGTCAATACATGCGTCGGCACAGACATAGGCGACTTAGTATCGCAGTGGCATTTTGAACTTATAAAGTAAGACATGTACTTAATGGACCTAGTGATGAGTTGAACAAGGATCCGATAACACGAGCCGGATGGTCGCTGCCCACTTGTTTTAGATATTAATAATTATGATCGAGCGATTTAGAGAATCGGCATGTTCAATTTTGTATAGGAAGTTTCATAGTAGCATTATTGAGAGTTGTTATGTTTTATTTTGTGAGGTTCGTAGCGTTTGGTTGCACGTGCGACGTTCCTCGACTAGTGTAGATCGCGCGGACTCGCTCGCCCGCACTCGGACGAGCGGCTATCACTACTAAACTATTAAACAATCTTGTAAGTAATCGAGTATTAGCTTTGAATCAGTAAAGCCTTTTTAAAAAAAACTTAGTTAAAAAAATAAACTATTCAAATTTCACGTTTAAATAATATTAGTTATGTTTTCAGTGAATAGAGAGGTCATGGTTATAGTTTTGTGTATAATTACTGCTATATTTTCGTTACGTACCAGTTTCCCGATGAAAGACATAAATTAGGAGTCTACTGTGTCGTAGGGGGTCCTCCCTCCTACCTAACAATCAATTGTTTTGACAGTCATTGTCTGCCACTAACCATTTTAGGTAATAAGTCCCATTGTTGTATTTTTCGTCTCACAATAAATGAAATCTATTTTATTGTTTTTAAGCTGTCGTTTTATTTATTATCCTTATTATGATCTTAAGAATTTTACACTATTGACAATAGTAAAAAAAAGTTGCTTTTCGATTCAGTTTTTTAATATGTGAATATTATTAATAATTGTAATTATGATATATTAGATATCTCCGCAATCGCACCTCTTTGAAATAAAGAATTCAACAAACAGTCTATAAGATTACGTTCAATAGCCTGAAAGCCGGGCGACAATCAAAACCATAGGCATACGTGACATCACTAGTGCTGACATCATTCTTTTCAAAAACAATGACGTGGTTCTAAATGCAACATACGTGTATAATATAATAAAAAATTGGATAAAAAATTATCGATTTCGTCTCCACTTTAAACAGTTGCGCTGATTTTATTCTCATATATTCATTTGGTATACCAAAAAAGATAACAAAGAATAATAGCATCTTTACAAAATATAGAAACCACAACACTATATGTAAATACTTAGATTACCTAGAGATTAATCGTGATGAGTGTACTACACAAATAGTACATAGGTACATAATTATTAATGAACAGTTTATTACAAAGCTATGT
>DVQO01000690.1:0-13973 GCA_018231785.1 Danaus gilippus | reverse complement strand
AAAATAATTTCTTGCTTAGAGCCAAATCTAAAAGATATATGATAATGTGCAGACTCCTTAAGATAATATAGGAATCTTATTTTACAAATTCTAGACTTTAATGCATTTGAAATAGAGATCACATTTTCATTATTATATAAAATGTATTACCAAAAACGAGGTTACTGAAAGTTTCTTTAAAATTGGCGAATGCAATAAACGTATATTTGTGTCTTCACTTTTATAATAAAGTTAAGAATTTATTGTTATTAAGTTTCATTTCTGAAACTAGTATTTACACGAGGCTGTTCCGATAAATTTATTTATGTTTTTGTTTTTTTGAAGTTTCAAGTGTGTGTGTGGTTTTTTTTACTTAAATTAAATTAAGGACCATATATGTTGTCCCTTTATAAAAGAACTTATATTGTGTGAGTAATTACTTAAAGATGGAACTGTTACAATTTGTTAATTTCATCATTACTGTATATAATTTAACAAATATATCAATCATAACTATTGAATATGTAATATTTTTATAATATCTATTTGTGTTAATAATACAAAGATTTCAAATTGTCTTTTTATTCCCGAAAAAAAACGGGATAAAATCGTTTGTAAAACCTATTTCGTAGCGTGTCGGAGGATTGTCACGACACTTATTAAACACATGCCTTAGTCTAGCGTCAAGCAAGTCTAGACTCTAAATACTAAACCTTCTTCGACAGTCTCAATCTGTTTTTTACGTCTTGTTCAATTTATCCCTAAAGGAACTCCTTCAATCCCTTCTTTCACATTGTATTATTTCTGTTCAAAATAACAACTGGTCCTTAATATAAATCGAGAAACTTCATAAATTGCTCACAAATGATAGCGTTATAATCTTCAAAATATTAATCTTAAATGGAAATATTGTTTTTAGGATTTTTATTCAAACTTTAGAATACGCTGTTGCAATGTTCTTTTATTATTTATATAAATATTAAAAATATAAAATGTCTCCTTAAAGAGCATAAAAAATCGAATAAATTACTTTGTCTGTCGTGTAGCTTTAAAACGAACCATAGAAAATTTTATAACATCATGTATATTTGTACATAGTTCCACACGATTGTCAACAGCGATTATGAACAAGAGCCTCGCAAAAAGGCCGCCAGCGTTGCATCGCTGAACAACAATGCTAATTCGACGAATACGCGTCAGCTTTTGTATAAAACTATTTAAATAAATTAAATTTCGACATTCACTTTATTAAATCCATTATCATACTACTTCGATTGATGTAACCTGAAAGGATTTATGGTTTTAATCTGCATTTATTTTATTAAACTGATAAATATTTTCATGATCTTATTTTTACTTCATCTTTACCAGACTGCCAAGGAAATGTTATGTTTTTATGTTATGAATCTGGAACATCATTAAACTATACACGTCACATAAATCCATCCCATCAGTGCGACGTGTGGTCGCGAAACAGGCATAAATCTAAACCTTCACTCAACCTCCACTACCCTAGCCTTATCCAAGGCTAAATCCTGCGTGCCACTAGCAACATATGTTGCTGGCATTACCTTGTCTCCTGCTAGAATTTTGTTTTACAGTGGAAAGTGCTAGTATTGATTTATGTTCTGTTTTTAGTTAAGTAAAAAATTCTAAAATAAGATTGTTTTGGCATTCATTACTTGGTGATATTTAGAAATCTTAGAAAATTAATTGTCCAGATTATAAAAAACAAAAAAGGTTACCTTACGTGTCTTGACACCTAAAATACCCTTTTTTGTTTTTGCAAACGCTATTTTTGCAAAAATTATTATCATTCTATATTAATATTCTAAAACAAAATAAAACATTCTATATTTAAAAATTACAATTGAATTTTTACTTTCTTTGAAAGTACAAACACCTTGTGTTTGCGTTAAATATTTTTTCATATTACAATCAATAAAAAGGATCTTAAAAATGATTAATATTTAAACGTCAGGCTAGTACACGGCTTAGTTTAGTTTAATGAATCCAGGTTAGTATCGAGTTAGCGCCACAGGTGCCCACCGAGATTTGTAATAAATTGTATTACAGCTTTACTGCACTTAAATTTATGACATTTATTTACTAGTTTAGTTTTAAAATGGCTTCTGAGAAGATCAGTGTAAGCTTTAGTATAAATTTATATACGTAATAAAAGAGATGACTGCCTTAGGTGTTTGTTTAAAAACAGTGTTTTTTTTTTTCATTTGTCGGTCCAATCTAGTACTACCTAGGTTCTATTCGTGTTCAATTTGTATTAATTATTATTATTATTCAGTTCTTGTCTCATAACTATTAAAAATATTAGTTGTCGAGTAGCAGACGGGTGCTTTGACAGAAAATGACACATGTGCATTCATAGACACTGTAAACTCATTAGAATTGCAGAAACTTAAAAAAACTACCGTCTAATAAAAGATAAGAAACTGTTCTGTTTAAACCAAAAGTAAGTGGGAGACATTAAATAGGAAACCATGAAATATAAAACAATAGAAATAGAGGAAAAGAGACCCTATTAACCACGAAAAAGAAGACCTTTTTGAATATGAATAATTTTTCTGCTCTGTATTTTCAACTTACCATACATATGATTACGTTTATATAAAAAACTATCACATATTTATGATATTTGTATAAAGTGATAAAGGTATATTCAGATAACGTTACAAGTAAACAGCAATATAAATATTATTTTTTGAAATGAATATTTGTATGTGCCTTGTAAAAAGAAAATTATACCCAATATATATTCCTATTGAATATTTACAAAATCCTCAAATACTACAGCGATAGTTGGAAAGCGATATAGGATCTAGTTCCCAAGACGGTGGAAGTTGAAACGCCTCGGGTCTGGAACTTCAGCATAAAATAGTTTGATCAGAGCATGTAACTGAGGATATAGTTTTTGTTTTAGTATACAGAACATTAACTAAGAAAAATTTTCACAAACGAATTAAGTGAGCTAATATAATTTAAAGAGTCATACACACACTTTGGTTTTAAGAGTCGAAGATTACACTTATGTTAAATTTTATTTTCTGCCACCACAAATGACAACTAATGCGTTATTTTAATGAAGAATTATTCATTTCACATGGTTTCTTATTATTTTCAAAATGTATGTATTTGTTTTAAATATACCCAAAAAAATTACACTTGTCTTCCAAAAACAAGTGTAATTCTACTACATACAAGAACTACATATAACTAATAACTGTACTGTATACCTACTGCGTGATAACGAATGGTAGTTTTGGATTCATGTCTCAGAAAAATATAAAGATGATTATAAACCCCTTAAATATATAATCTCTATTGATTCATCTACTTTAGGGATTTGACCTGAAGTGATTTCTTAGTGAGTTAATAGTGCTTATAATATTTTAATTAGCAGCAATATAAAAAGTTTGAGTTTTATAACGATATCAAAAATCTATATACAGCCATATTAGATACATTGAAATCGGAATTTCGCACATACTGCTTTGCCTGTAAAAATTATCTGAAAACTTACCTCTTAAAATACCAAGTATTTAATTTCAAAGAAGGGAATTTGAGAACCCGTTGGAGAATTTTTTATCAGTGACTGTTTAAAAAGACTTTTTTACTCTTTCTCTACAGACTACTAAATTATCAATTATATGAAAGGAAAGAGCACTTAAAAATTTCTTAAAAATAAACACAGATATATGTTTAATTCATAGAATTTTCAAAACATATTTTTTTATAACCATAATATTAACTTACCATAAAGAGTAAGTAGTTATAAAATTAAAACTCAGATATTTTAACAAAGGTTAGCTTATATATGCTACCAGTTTGAATTAGAACATTAAATAATTTCAATATCCTCACCCTCATAAGATCCTCAATCAAGCTTGTTTAATTTCGATCAACCGCATGACTGAAAACGCAATAGTTCGCACACATATAATACATTGCTAATGTATTTAATTCACATGATTAACGTGTTAAGATCAGAGTAAGATAGAAATAAATATTCTTTGTAACTAAACATACGTTTTATATTCATACATACTCTATAAATAATATTATTCAACATAAAAGAGTCCAAGTTGTCACATATTAAAGAAATTACGACCGGCCCGACTGTTTGATATTAAATATTTCATTTCTCAACTGAGATTCAGTGTTGACAAAAATTAATTAAATTCATGTGACACATATAAGCTCAGTCTGAAAGTGCTCTAAAAAGTAACTTTGAGTTTTTAATAAAAAGTAAGATCATTTATAAAGCCAAATCTAGACGTGCCAGAGTAGCCTAGATAAATTTATGAAGCTAACTTTATGTAGACTTAGCACACTGCATGTATTAAAAATTCGCTGACTAAAAGCAGGCTCGGCGAACTGATACGGTAGTGTAAAGATCCGCGCTAGCTGCCAACTCCGCCAATATTTTTCTTCACTCTCTGATAAAGTGTATAGATAAAAGGAAAGATAAATGTAGATGCTAGATAGTTAGCTGAAAACGGAAGAGTGCTTAAGATTACATGGGTTTTTAATTTTCCTTCCCATTTTCAACGTTTCATAAAAATATATTCGTCAAAAATAAGAATCAAGTAAGCTTATTCATGCGAAGCTTATAGACTTTTGTCTTATACATCTTGCTCAAAACAATTCACATAATTTGTGTTCGTTTTTTAATTTGAGATATAACCAAAGTTACTCTAATATTTTGCTGAAAGACTAACAGTTACAACCTGTACATGCATACCTCGTCCACATTATTTTATTAGTATATTAAATATTGTTGTTATAATTAAGAAACTGCGTTATAAAACAATGAATTTTAATAGTTATATAAACTATTTCAATACGCAAACAATTAGAGTGTATTTAATTTATTTTGTAGTGGATTAATTGTGAAGAGTATATAAATTTACTTGCAAAACTGCGTTATGAGTCAGCTGACTCTCTTTGTGTGTAAGTGGGTGCATTAATCAATCATGAAAAGTGTACAACTGTTAATGAAACAGTATCTAATATTCAAACCATAAATTATTTGTTTTGAGTTTTATAATTATTTGTTATTTCAATCATATTCATTAAAATGACTAAAAATTCCATTTAAAGGTTTAGTAAAGTCTTCATTTAGTATCTGTTCCGATGTCAAATAAGTACAAAAAAGTGGTTCTATAACGTAAATTCTCTTTACCGTCAATAAAACTAAACTTTTATACCGTCATCAACACTCAAGCATTAAACAAAATTAAATTCTTATTTCGTATATATTTTATTAATAAATTATGCTTAGTTATTGTCTATTCGACCTCAGGGTCTATATATTGATAACAATAACTTTTAAGTGGTTAACCCTAGTTTAATTAATATATTTGTACGAATTTTAACAAATTTTAAGACCCATTTAAGTTAAAGAAATATCGATATAATAAACATATTTTTATGTATATAATGAAAATGATAAAAAAAAACTACTGAATATTTTACAGCTCAATATATAAAAAAAATTGTAAAAGAAATGTTAACAACAGTGCATTCGTATTACCATAAGATGGCTATCACTAAACATGGTTTACTCAACATAAAAGAATCTAAACTACGTCCAGACATTTAAAAATACGGTAAAAGAGCTTACAAAAGAAACGATTCATTTAAAACGTCATCGTAAAAACTCTTTCGTCTCAAGCAAAACAAAAACTATGAGGAAAGTGGTTAATGTGAAATCGATAAGTGGAATGATGGCTCTTGATGAATGCCCGGGCCGTTCATGATTGTTCTTGTGATTTGTCAAACTTAATTCTATAGCTTTATTTTATATACAAAAATTTTCTTTGACATCATAACTATGTAACTAATGAAACGTTATGATATTTGTGATGAAATTTTCCCGGCGATCAATATTCTGAAAATCCTGGCACGAATTGGGGTTGTTGGTAAGATTTAAGTGCGTTTTAATTTGTATTTTGATGTTTTTAGAACTTATTATGTACGAAATACAATAAAATTTGAATTCATACATGAAACATACAAAAACTTAAATGAATGTAAATAAATATATTGCAACCTCGCTGTATTTTATTACGGAAGATATTACAGTAGCTGTTTGCCTAGATGTTGCATAATACAATTTTAATTCGAGCGAGATAGCTGGTGCAATCAACAGCAGTGTGACAAATGATATGAGTAGTGTTGGTGACGCACGAGACAAACGTGACGAATGCGATACCACAAATTAAACACGTCGTGTGCATTCTAATTACGCGATAAAACTTGTGTATACAAATTAAATCAAATTGATTATCCTCCTGTACTTACAAGTGAGGCGAAATCGTTAATTCAGTGTTTATGCGTTGTTCTCAGTCTCAATTTTTGGTTTGATGTATAAAAGGTATGCTTCTACTCTTACACTGTTAGAAGCTGTAATCAATTGCAGCGTGACAAATGACATTAAGTTGCGGTTGTGACACGAGACAAGAGCTTGATGGATGCGAAACCGCAAATTAAACTACACATGACGCACCTCCAGCTTTACTTGTGTGTCTTGCAAGCTAACTTAATTTGTAAAGTTTTAAATAATTATATACGAAAAATAACATTTGTTAACTATAAAAGCGTGACATGAATATGAATATTTGAATGAAAATGATTACATAAAAAAAATTGTCATTATAAGAAAAATTCTTATACGAACACCTATACTTCTGTACTGCTCATTACTTCTATTGTATAACTGTAGAATAGCTGAAATCAATACTAGAGTGACAAATGGTGTGAGCGGTACTTGAGGGAGATGAGAGTGTGACGGATTCATGGCTGATATAAGACTACGTTCAAGCCTGAGTTATATGAGTGGCTTTAAAGCGAAGGCAAGCTGTCTTAAAATCTAAAAAAATTTACTTCGAAAGAAATATTTGAAGATACGTACATCCATACATCATGATGCTATTGAAAATTTTATATTTTGTAAATTGATTTATCTGTATTACAAAAGCTTTAAAAGTTATGCTTCAAACACCTACTGTATGATTATAACGTTAGAAAATTGAAATTTAAATATAATACAGGGTATAAAGATAGGTACCTAATTTAGTCGATGAACTAGAATGGACATAATAGACACCTACTAAATGTCAAACCATTTTATGGGTTAAGAGCTATTGACCTGTATCAGTAACTTCATATACCAAACTAATTTGAATAGCATTTAAATTTTATGGGATGTACATTAATTATTATTATTAAAATATAAAAAAAACATATTTCATGATCTTAACAAGTCTTAGTAAAAAAAAATTTGGTTGTTGTTAAATGTCAAGAAGGTGTTATATTAAGCATAATCTTAGTTACTGATTTCTAAATTGATTTCTCTCATAGTATCAGAAAGATACAGGATGAAGAAGACTCTCAGACCTTTTTGTTATGAATTCTACGGCAGTTTTTTGATGTTGCTATCATAGTTTGCCTAATTGTCACAAGCAAAATTTTTAATTATTTAATTTACAGGCATATGTACGAGTATATAGTGCGACAAATGTATTGCTTGATTTTTTTTATTTTTAGTAAAATAACTTTAATGGAACCCCTTTATTATCTCAGGATTAATCGGTGCTATGACTTGCTAACTCTAAGACAGGTTTTAATACATAACGACCCATGCCGCTATTTAAAGTGCTTATAAGCTTCCAAAAGAAAGTTCACTGAGTCTTTTAAGCTTAAGTTAGAATTATTTTAATATCACATTCATGAAAAAGCAGTCTGAAAGTAAGTTTTTCTTTCATATATTCTTCTGCAATAACGTTGACGCTTCATCGCGACAGCTGTGTCTGCAGATTAAAGGATTTCGTGTGCAACTCAATAAGGATATGGACCAATTCAACGATTAAAACAATACACCAAGTATTATGTGAGATATTCTAATTCATTTTACATACTTATAAAACCTGAACTAAATAGTTGTAAATGAGAATGTTAAACAAAAGTTTATTTGTGTTCTGACAGGAATACAAATAGTTTTTCCAAACTATAAACCCTAGTCCACATCCCAGTGACAAACACTTCCTGTAGGCCGGGTTATGCCTTTATTGTCTTGTTAGCAAACTGTGCTTGGCAACATTTTGAGTAATGTTACGGCTATGGAACTAGCGTGGCACGTTGGCTTAAAGTTGGACAACGTATCCTGTTTTACATATTTATGAAATACTACTACATTTTTTATTGGTTATATAGTTATTAGAGATGTTAAAAATCTATCATTACTTATTATTTTGATTTTAATAATTTTTTTGATGACTTCATCAACAGTTTAACATATAAAATTAAAAAACTAAACATGACTTTTCATAAAATACTTATTTACTTTTTTTTATATTTTCATGCATATATTTATTTTCTTTTAATGTTTGAATATCTATTAAAATAGTCCTTTCATTTTAAGACATTTAATAAAGATCAGTTTTTTACATTGAAATAAATAAAAAACGTGGTAAAAATGAATAAATTTTTTATCTGTAAATAACTTGTTTGTTTCGTTCGAACTGGCGAAGTGTTAACTGATTGACTATATAAATTAAAAGATATTTTGGTTAAAAGCGCTCCTACTTTATATTGTAGGTATAAAACATGTTTTAAGTTAAAAAAAGCTTTTGCAGGAAATAATCATCCATATTTAAATCGTATTTCCTTCTCATGCGTCTGTTTCCATAAGTCAACAAAATTTTTAATAGACTATGATCGCAACTCAATGTTTCCAACCAGGTTATTTATTTAAAATATAAAACAATGATGTAAAAAAACAATGATTAAAATAATTTTGATAATTTATTCAACTGTAATGAAATTTAACAAAAAAGGAATAAATAGCACATTACGAAAAAAAACCTTTTGACATCTTAAGATTTTATATCTCCTGATATTTCGGTGATCTTTAAAGTTGAAGAATATTATATGTATATTATTTTTATAGCTCTAAAATAATTTATTTATTTAGAACAAAATACTAATGAAATGAAAAAATATATATTATTGAATTTATACTGTAATAATATTATTTATTATTATTTTCATATACTTAAAGCATTCTAATTTCACTACAATTTAAAGTTACGTGACACAAATTATTAAAACAATGAAATTGATACAGCTAGATATCAGAAGCCTAGTTGAGCGGAACGAGGCAACAATACGTTCACTGAGCCGGTGCAGCTAAGATATACAAGTATATTAATTAGCCGAATAATGGACATAACATCAAGAAATATTGGTTATCCTATTATTATGAACATAGAGATTAAATTTAAGATTTATATGTTTATATTAAGATGTTATATGAACTTATTTTGATAAGCAAGGTATATTTTTAGTTGCCTCAAATATATCTAATGACACACAAGAAAATCGTGACTGATGGCGAAAGAATAAGAAGTGAAATTATTTAGTAAAAAGAAGACTTTTTTAGTAGTTTTCAAAGATAATTTGAATATGTAAGTGTATTCTTAATTCTACAAAGGAAGATATCTTACACATCTACAGCTTTATCATTAAAACTGCTCTTTAAAGTTAACGAAATAAAAATAATTTAAAAAACTAAGTCAATTGTTTGCATATACAGCATGTTTGAAAGCGTTGCATAACAAATGTTTAATGAATAATTGTAGGCTTGCTGGCAATATTTGGTGGCAGTTATTTCAAAAGCTCCGTTAATTATTGAAGTGGGCAGTGTCAAAAGCATACCTAAATCCTAGGACGTAAGCGGACCTCGTATCACAATGGCTGCCACGCAAGTTCCGCTAAAGCCGGACGAACCAGTCTCGCAAATTGACTTGTCACAACCATGTGAATTGACGCAATGTTCAAATGAAACAAGACATACCTGCATATTTTTATCTTAGTATTGTAAAAAAATATACTGTTTCGTAATATAATTCTTAGTTATTAACAATTTATTCAATTTTATTAAATGAGATTCAACTACATTTTTATTATAATTTCATGCAATAAAAGAATTTTCCACCAAGAGGAAAAGTATTAAATTACAATAACCAAACAATATATCGGAGTTTGTCTGCGTTCATACAATATTTTTAATACAATTATTGTAAACAACAGTTTAAAATTCAGTCGAAGCTGAATAAATTAATCAATTAATTTATTGTATATTGTAATGAATATTTTTATGTAATTCTGTATTTGTATTTGTGAAAATGTACATATTTTTGGTATAGTTTTTTCGATACAATGATACGATTTTATGAGAAAAAATGTCTTTTAAAACTTATTTAAAATATACTATTACTAAAATTAAAGTAGTAATGGTTCAGCCTTTGGACATAACTATACCTATTTCATATAAAATTATTTGAGCATATTTTGACTGATGGTATGTTTACATTCATTCTAATTAAACTGATGATATTCGAGAGTTCATTAAGTTAAAAACAAAATGATAAACGTTTCAATTATATAAGGTACAGTATGGTATAAAATATTATATTAATTGTTACTCTTAAAAATATTTAACACAAAATAACGTTGGGTAAAACTGAAACTAAAACTAGCAAACACATTTACTCGTATACAGTAAATAAAAAAGTTTTGTATAGATTTATTTAATTTTGTTCCCCACTTAATCAAAATCTCGCGTAAAACTTTGCGAACCGGGCAAGTCATACGGCAATCCTAAATTTCAGTGATTTCCCCCGGGAGATATTAATGGAGCCGCAGCCGGGATCCAGACTTAAATAAAAAGTAAAGTAATAGTCTTTAGTCCAAGCCGGGAAAGGTTTTTCTATTGACTCAACTAGAAGTCACTTAGAGAAAATCAAGTCTTTAAGAAATGAAAATTTTATAAGACGGCTATGGAAAAGACTGATGGTTGACATTATATACAGATATATTTTACATAAAATATTTATATACAAAATATAAGTATTTAACTTTTATTAATTTTATAAAAAAACTCAACTTATAACTATTATTAGAGAAATCAAAACTGGGAAAACCTTAGAACTAGGATTTTTTTAAATGACTGTTCTGAACAAACTTGTAGAACAAATTCATATTTACTGAAAAATACTGAATACAATAGAATAGAAAAAAATAAACAAGTCTGTACTAAAAGCTATTTAAAACTGCCTCTTAAGTTCTAGAACAATGAGGACAATCATTCTTTTTTAAGTTCATTTCATGTTCCCGAGATACAGTCGACTATTACCGTTAAACTAAACTGCCGCTGTACAGACCGTTACGGATTATGAGATTTACCTTACCTGAGGTTTAAAAGCGTATCATATTTTTTTAGGTAAACCATTTTACTTAGGCAACTATGTCTATAACTAGATATGTGTATTGTGTGAAGAAAGTGAAAGTTTCGAACAGTATAAAAAATATCTTTGTAAATTGAAAAAAAAGTACTACAATAAAATAAATTGGTATTCACTAAGCTCTGTTAATTCGGGCGACATAAAACCGGTACTAATTACTGAGTAATTAAATGCTCTCAAAGTTAAGGAAGCGACGAAAAGTTCCATAGACTTACATTACGCGGTAACAGTTTTATCTACTTTGTATATTCCCACGAGGATTTGTTAATGTTAAACTGGGATATATATAATTTTTGAACAATCCCATACAAAATCCTAATTGCACCACATACACTATATGTAAATTGTTGTAGGTACAAACTATATTAAAATTATAAATGAGAAAGTTTGGACTCGGATGTTAGTTATTCAAAAGTATAATAATTATTTTTCAGAATTGGATAGATTTTTATGTTATGGTAGTAACAGTGCAGCTATTAGTTTTAAAATCAGCTTCAGAAATAATTCAATGAAAAATATTTTATATGAAATTAAAAAGAGTTCAAACGTCTTAAAGAGATGTACGAGTACGTTCTTCCTCTCTGGTACACCGACCAGTTACTAAGATATTATGTGTCTTAAATTAAAGCTTTTTTCGAGGAAAAGGTCTACCTTTTCAGAATTTAATAACGTCCATTATTATCTTATTATCTATTTATCTTTTAAGCCCTTATAGGAATTTACATAAATTTAAAAAGTACATTTGGGTATATGTACACAGCACTTTTACAAAAAACCTAAAATAGATTTTTATAATACTTACACGAATGTTTTTTAATATTAACCCAACAAAAAACATTTTTAGACTAAAAATTTTAGGCATACTATTATTTTTCGCCGCTACTTTGTGAAGCTTTACCTTGTAATAAATGATGAACGCATTAATACTAGCAAAATAAATTTAAAATTGTTTTCAAGTAAATAAAAAATTCATACGAATTATTATATAAAATATTTCATACTAAATAAATGAATATATTTAATTTCTAACGGTGAGAATCCTAAATACAAAAGGTTGTTCAGTTCTAGACTAATTGATACAGGTTTACTTAAAGGTATGAAATGAAGGTAAAGAGCAACTCAAATATAAACGGTGTAGTCACTGTGATAATGAGAACCATTATTGCGATATGAATGGGATTCAAATGATTCCTTTCACATTCAACTGATCCGTTCATGGATTCATTTTTGCACTTACGATGAAAATTTATTTAGCTAAAGGAATTTTTGTTACGTGTTTTCATAATGTTCGGTTCTTTTTATGTTTATTATCGATTTCTGTTATATTAATTTTAATTTTGACAACATATAAGATGTCAGAACAATTATTATTAAAGAAATTGATCTTCAATTATACAATAAAAGATATACATTTCTTGTAGTTTATAAACACACGATAGTGGTTTTAGTCGAACTGAAAGTAATCGTAAATTTAAATCATTTAAGAAGTGGCAGATTAAGAAAGACAACGTGAATCTATCATGATTCCACTCCACGAGATTGAAGTATGGGGTTCACGAACACTTGATGTACTTACTGACTGCAGTTGATCGGCTAAGCTTCACCATTCTAACAAACCTCGGTGTTATTCCAAAAATTGCCGAGATTTTTTGTGGAAATACCCTTTGGGCATCAGTACTTTTGCAATATAAATACTTATTTAAAAATATTTCATACTTTTATAATATATTAACATTGCGTTGGTTTTAAGAATCCAATCCAGAAAACAAGAATCACTTCTAGACCCTGTCAATCAAATAACATTCCTGGTACTGATGAAATCGTATACTACTTAAAACAATTCTTTTGGTTATATTATTACATTTAAATCTCTCTAATATCATTTAATATAATAAAACATATAATGGTTTTGTTGATGTAGAGGCAGTAGTGTACTTGTAAAGTTTTATTGATTCGATTGTATGCTTTTATTTCTCGAGGCGAATTCACACTATGTGACCGTTTCCAATGCTAATATATATTTTTGCTAATATTATTATAAATTGCTCTGATTTCAATAAATAATAATTTTAAACTTATAAAGTATGCTAATTCTTTTTTTTTAATTCTCCTAATGATTTTGTTTACATGCTTATTCTGTGTCTTATACTTTAGAATAAAAAGAGAAAAAATAATGATAAGGTAAAAAATTAATTCAAACATGTTTCATTAGTTCTACATATTTCAAGGTAAATCAAAATCTATATTTATTAAAAAAAGACGTCATAATAGTAAAATCACGTCATTAATCACAATGAAAACCAACTCTTATCATGCTCCCGCATTCACAGATCAGGGCGAAATAAAAGCGGATGTTAGGTTGCATCCGAATGTGGAAACATTCCGTAATAAACTAGTCTCACTCTGAAACTTAAGTCATAACAATAAAACAAATGATTATGAACTAGAATACAACGTACAGTTAGTAATAAATGTGAATGAATATTACTCATGAAGAAAATGATGGAATTACTTAACATTATTTTATTTAACTCTAAAAGAGTTCATAATACTCTATTACGGTAACTGTCTTTTAGCGGTTTTAATAAAATTTGCTTAAATTATATATTGTTCTAAAACATGATTTAAATGAGGTAAATATGTAAATCATTTACTTTCTAATGAGTTTCG